>CAUYRT010034140.1:0-38569 GCA_963574885.1 Lepilemur ruficaudatus
CTGTAGTCCCAGCTACTTGGGAGGCTGAGGCAGGAGGATCACTTGAGCCCAGGAGTTTGAGGTTGCTGTGAGCTAGGCTGATGCCACGGCACTCTAGCCCAGGCAACAGAGTGAGACTCTGTCTCAAAAAAAAAAAAAAAAAAAATTAAAAAATTAAAAAAAAGAGAAACCAAAATAACATAGAAGGAAGGCTTTAAAACAAAAAGAAACAAAACTATATCCCCAGGAAAACTCTGAGTTAATGTCTACTCAAAAAGGAAGGAAAAAGAGAGAGATGACAAAACAAGTTATATATTACTTTAATTGAATCTCTGTGTGATTTCATTAAGTTTCCTTTCCTTTTTTTTTTTTTTGCCATACTTAAGGTTACAAGATAGCACAACTTTACATCCTGTCATGTTCTGGTTATATAATTATAAAATAATTAAACTGCCTTCATAAAATTATATGAAAGTTAAATGATTACATTTTAGAAATGGGCCTCTTAATCCTGTTCAGTTTCTAACCCATAATAAAGTTGGCACTACTAGAGAAGGTTGGAAGCGAGACATAAATGAGCCTTGCTTGGCATTCTTCCACAAAAAATCCTGCTGTGGAAGATTGGCCCTTTCAAACAACACCAAGTACTAAAGTGGTGTTTAATTTAAAAATCTTAATCAACAAAGATCCCAACATCCACTTAAACTTCACTGCATGTCTATTCTAACTACCAATTATGAAATCACTACTAATGCCATCAATAAAATAGGAGCCTTTAAACTGGGGGTAAGGGGAGGGCCCTGAAACCATAGAGATCAAGAGATCATGATCCTGTTTTTGAAAGGAAAATTGTGTAGTAGTTTAGCTGAAATTAAAAACAGGTGTGGAGTCCTTGCTAACTAAAATTCTTTAGGCAGGTGTATCTCATTCAGTCACCCATATTCTAATTAACATGGTAAAAGTATAGTGTCCTAAAATCTACCATCCTAAAAAATCATGTTTATTTTCATACCTTAATGATAAAAATATTATGACAAAAGAAGCCCTCTCATAAGCATCGTGGAACCATGACAGGAAGATCAATTTACTGAAGGAAAAATTTTCAGATGATGGATGGTATTGGGTAATTAGAGATTTGACCCTCTGACTCAGCAAATAGGTGATATCTCAGCAGACATCATATGGGGTCTGAAAGCCATTCCTTTAATTACCTCCTACTATTCAAAGCATCTTAGACTTGCCCAGCATGTTTTACATTTCAATTCGTTTTCACATCTGTGAGTTTATCCGTAAGATCATGACAGAAAGAAAGAATGCACGACAGGAAGAAATCCTGAGAAACATCAGAGGAAGAGGCCTCTGAGGTAGACATGGTAAGAATCCACCTCTGTCACCAAGCAGGAAGCAGGCCGTGATTGACGCAAGCAGAAACAATCACCCTGTGAGTGCCTGTCCGGGAGGAGAGCCCCACAAGGAAAGGCAGAAGTGCTCTGGAAACAGAGCAGCTGGTAAGTAGGGATCAGGCCGGAGACCTGATCTTGGGAGTTACCTCACAGTCAAAGCAAAGCTAGCCTCAACTATAAGTTAGAGCTCAGCCTTGGAAAGGGCAAGCTGATTTGGGGAACCATGAATCATTTAAATTAGATAGCAGTTTCTGATTTAGTTATGATTTTTTAAATTTTTGTTTCCTTTCCATATAGGGGAAGAAAACAAAACTTTAAAAATTCATAGCCAAGTGGCTATAAGCTAACAGTGGGCCAACGTCTGAAACTATCGTTGCCATCCTCATAGATGTATATCTCTTGAATAAATATAATTGAATACCTTTAATAAATATAATAGAAGACCTTTGTCAATATATTTAACATGTGAGAACCATAGATTTAAGTGAGGAGAGTTGGGAAAGGAGAGCAGTGTTATAGTTTAAGTGACATGATCATTTCTGTTTTCTTAGATTATTAACATTTGCCTAATCTCAGCAGTATCAGTGTTTTATGTGTGACAGACAGAAGTCAGTAGCAAGGAAAAGTCCAAAGTTAAAATAGCAAGGCAGTGATTCCTCTGGATATTGGAAGAGTTTTTATCGTTTTATCTTTCCACAAAACAAATTAAAGCTTAAAACTCTCTTAGCCAGGTATGGTGGTGCATGCCTATAGTCCCAGCTACTGGGGAGGCTGAGGCAGGAGGATCACTTTAAGCCCAGGAGTTTGAGTCTGCAGTGAACTATGATGAGGCCACTGTATTCCAGCCTGGGTGACAGAGCAACACCCTGTCTCAAAAAAAAAAAAGAAAAAAGCCTTAAAACTCTCAATGACACCAAAATGAGACCCAGGATTGGATTATCCCCATAGAAGGTAAAACAAAACTAAAACTACACCTAGAGATTCCAAAGCAGACCCTAATGGCAGGATTTTATTTTCTGTGCTTATTTAAGCAATCCGTAGATGACACAGAGCTTTTTTATGTATCTGTCACTAGATGGCACTATATAAACACCTTTATTTTCACTTTTCCAATCTTCCCAAAGGTCAGGAAGGAGGTAAAATATTAGGCAAGGCAATCCATTTAGTCTTTTTGAAATTGCTACTGTTTATTAATTTAACTAAACCTTCGATTATAAGCCTAAACACCTTGTAACCGATTTGCCAATATCTTAATCCTCTATCAGCAAGTACAGTTCCACTGACAGGAGTTTGGCTCAAAGGCAGCTTTCTTTAGGTTTGTTATTTGACAGATAGGAGACTGAATAATAATAAGGTAAGAAAATTGATAATATTTGAGAGGGAAGACAGTAAAAAGAGATACATTTAAAAGAAAATGTATAATCTTGAACTTTCTTTGGTTTCCATTAAAACTGCCGGTGCCTCAGAAGATTGTCAGTTTAATGTTCTATCAGTAGTACCATAATTTATTCTTTTGTTGCACCATGAGGATTGAGGATGAAAAAGGCCCATGCTAGCAGACGGTACAAGAGGAGATTACATATGCAAATAATTCTGTAGCTCTTGTACCAGGAGAGGGTTTGTCTTGTAATATTTCTTTTAAGTCAAGCACAGAAATCTTTGGTCTCCAAAAAGCAAAATTGTGAGGTTAAAAAGAAGAGGGAGAGAGGGAGAGAATATTTGAAAGGGTATGCAAAGCTATGGTAAAAAGAAGATGGATGATAACTGCAGCATCTGTGATTTTTTTTTTTTTTTAAGAGCCAAGAATGGAGGAGATGAGGGGGTGGGTAGGAAATGTAAAGCAGTTTGGAGAAGCAAGGGTAAGTGTATTCAAGCCCGGGGAACTGAGGACATCTGGGCATATCCGGACAAAATGTTGTCTGTGTGACTGGTATCGGGCAGGCAGGTCGGCTGCATCTCAACTCCCCTTACCAGGGACAGTGGGCTATGTTCCACAGAGTTCTGGTGCCATATGCTGCTTTCTGCCCCCAGAAAATGAGCAGACACTGAGGGAGAATTTTAGAGATTTCAAAGAGCCTTAGTGGACTGCCACATGCCCAGCTACATCCCTGCAGCTGGCAGTCCCACCTGGCTAGTGAGTTTAGGGAAGAATGTGGAGATGGATGAGTTGGAATACTCAGGTAGGGGTGAGCATGGAAGAGGGCAGGTTTAAACGAGCTCTCTCCTTCCAGCACACATTCAGTAAACTTTTTCCCCTTCCTCTGTATTTTAGCTTACAAACATTAGCTCCTCTCTGAAAAGGTCACCCTGCTATTCAGACAGAATTTGTGACTCTCAGCAGCTGGGAATACCTTGGAACTGAAGAGAACCTATTAGGAAAGAAGAAGAAAAAAAAAACAGAGTCATTGCTAAGCCAAAAAAAAAATGGGGAAAAGATTAACCTCTGAATTTTTTTTAATGACAACAAGAAAACACAACATTTCCCTTTGATTCACAACCTTAATAAATTCCAAGGTGTTCTAACAATACTGTTATATTAGAAAAGAGTTTCATATTCGTTTGAATTACTTTGAGAAAGAAATGCCCTATTCCACCTCTAAAAGTTATGGAAAAATCTATAATGGAACATTTTTTACTCTCACTAATGAAGAAAGAACCTAATAAGGATTGCTGAATTTGGGAGATTAGGGAGTTATGTTTACACCCACAATAAAACGTTAGGCTACTACATCAGAAAAGCCTTGGTTCATTTATTTTGACACAAGTATATGAAATAATTTAGTTTCCTTGGTAAATGATCTGTAGACTCTTCAAAGTGTTGTTAGCTAAAACATTATTAATGTGAATTCACTCAACACGTCGTAATTTTGCAGAGAAATGAGACGTGAACGCTGCATTTTATGGTAGCTGGAGCTGGAGGAGGGGAGCAGAGAGAGGAACAAGGATGAACAGTGTGAGTGAATTTATGGGATTTTAGAATAAGAGACCAGGAGGCACCAGCAACTGGAAAAAGAAATCATGAAATTAGGATTTTGCTATTGTAGGGGTGGAAAGTGGTGGTACCTTTGCTCACTCATCATAAAGGTCACAGCTGACATGCCACACTCTTATAAGAAAAGACAGGTTAACAAGAGAAAAGCATAACAGATTTTTTTAATCAAAGTTTTAGGTGACAGAGGAAGCTTCAGAAATGAAGACCCAAAGACACAGGGACAGCTGTCTGTCTTTATACTTAGGTCCTGTGGAGAATGAACAGCTGCGTAGAAATGTGATTGGACAAAAGGGTGTGATCTAATGGTAATAGACTGAGAGGAAACCCAGCAAGGCCTGTGTTCATATTCTTCTTGGCCTCTATGTGTAGTGTAACTTCCTCCTGGGTCCGGGGCACACCCCTCTGAAATGAGGGTCTTCACGGGAGAAGGGAGACAGTGGCCATTCTAGGATTTCTAGCTTGCTTTGCAGGAGAGGGGTTCTCGTTTTTATGACCCACCTGAGAAAAGAGGAATTCTGGTTTCTATGACTCACTTCAGAGAAGAAAGAGGAGCGGGACACAGGAGGGCAGGAAAGGGTCAGAGACTTTGTTTTTGAGGCTGCTTCTGAAGCCTTCCAATCCCCTTTGGTTCTAAGTACTCAGCATGCTAAAGCACCATATTTTGGGGTATTGTTTTCTGAGCCCCAATGCTGTCCATTACCATTCAGTTTAAGCTTGAAAAATAAACTCTGTGGTGAATAAACATTCTGGAGTAGTTACTAAAGTATCAACAGCCTGCTCAACTAAACTCCTGTTAGCAACGTGAAGAAGGCTTTTGGGTAACAAAATATTGATATACTGACTCTAATTCCAAAAAAAAAAAATGTAAAACCACAGTCCAACTCCAAATGAGCACATTGCTGCAGAGTCCCTGGGTAATATTTTGTGGGTGTAAAATTCTGAGGGAGAAAAATTCAAGATTGGAATGAGTCACTCCATCCCCTGACGTCAGCCATTCTGCTAGGGCCAGGGGTGCCACATGTCGGTTTTTCTCTGCTTCTGTGGAGGAGCTCTTGCTTCTCCACCTGGTCCCCTCTCTCTCATTCTTTCTGGGATTCTCTTTTGTTCTCCCACACTGTTATACCATAAGGTCATCCCTGGGCCCTCTAAGACACTAAGCTTCCCCCAGCCCAGAACAATAGCATCCTCCTCTGAATCCCACTGCCCTTTATCTGAAGTGCTTTCACGTTCTGTAGCTTACTTCATAACGCTTTATATATGCCGCTTTATCCTTTATTGAAATATAAGTTCCTTGCAGACAGTGACTTTGCCAAAATTATCTCTTCGGGTAACAGATGTGCAAATATATTTAAATCACTTAATCTTTATACAGCTCTAGGAATAATGTTCCACATGAACTGTGGGCGCATTACTGGGATTTTCCCAATCACTCTGTGTAATCTAGTCCACATGTGCTAAATTCATTCACTTAATGATTGTTCCCAATGCCCTCATCCATCAGTATATCATTAAGTTTATTCTGGGCATCGTCTCTAACATGATTGTGCTCCCACCCCCATCCCAGGCTGCAATAGGGGAGCCTGCTCTGTGTCCCAGAGCTAGGCTGACCAGTTGTCCCAGTTTGTGCAGAACTGAGGGTTTTCCCAGGATGTGAGATTGTTAGAGCTAAAATGGGGACAGTGCCAGGTAAACTGGGACGGTTGGGCACCCTAACACTGCTCCCCAAATCCCCCGGAGTATTCTTCTGCTAGAGCTCTTGGAAACATGGTGATGGTGTCATCTTTGACTTTCTTGTCTGTATCTCTCGCTAGACTGTGTTTCTTATCTCTCTACATCCCTAAGCATCTAGCATGGTGCCTGGTACTTAACCAGTACTCTATAAATATTTGTTGACTGCATAAAAAATGAAGGAATATAAGCATGAAGAAGTAGAGAGCAACAACAATTTTCCCTCTTATCCTCTCTGTCTCAATCCCATTGTAGAGGGTTTTCGGAAACATGAGGCGATCTGAAGAAAGCAGCCCAGAGGCTCATGAATAACTTTGGCACCCTCTTCTTAAGGAAGAGGCCCAAGGAGCATAATACGAACAGCCCACTCCCTCCTGTCTTGCGCAACACAAGTGTTTTCTCTTTTAAGAAGGCTCTTTTCACCCTCCTCCCACTCCAGACGGAGTCAGTTACCTCACATTCTGGGCAGAACAAGACAGATTCGTAGCATCTGTTTGCTATGCTATGCTGAGGGCATCTTGAACTATCGGTATCTTATTCATTTTGGGATCACAAGAAGCTAGCATTGTATCTGGTCTGTAGTAGGTGCTCAGTAAAGGAATAAAGAGAATGTTGGAAACACAGGGAAATTCATTCACAAGTGTTCCCTAAGACAGATATAGAAATGAGAGGGGCTAAATTTAAGGGGGAGATGCTCATAATAGCAACTTAGATTGAGTAAGCATTCTGCATTCATTATTTTATTTAATCCTCACAACAAACCTCTTATGGTGTGAATTATTCCCATTTTATAAAGGAGGAAGTTAAAGGTCAGAGAGATTAAATAATTGCCCCAAATCACATAGTTTATAAGTGGCATAGGTCAGTCTGGGTTCACATTCCATTTCATCTGATGCAGTTTAATCCAGGAGTAGAAGTTTTTTATTTGGACAGTAATAGTAACACATATGAAAAGAGCAGGAGTTTGGAAAACTGGCTCCAAGGATACATTAGAGGTAGAGAGGGGTGTGGGCAGGAAATACTGAGAAGGGTATTGTTTATATTATTATTAAAAGAGCTTGTAGAACAACCCACTCCCAAAGTTCCCTTTGGAATATGACAAGTACGCATGACTTCCTTGAAGCTCTCACTTGCTGAAATACTGTAGATTTTGAAATTTGTGGGAGGATAAGCCAATGGACAGGCCTGCACCTTTCTTTTTACATTTATTAGTGAAATATGGGTGAATATGATTATGTCATCTTTAGAGACTCAGGGGAGAAAAATTCTAGTCCCGGAACACACCTGAAACCCCAAACCCTGAAGGAATTCCACTTGTGAAAAAGAGAACCCTTAAAAACAAAGTTTGGAAAGGATCCTAGGGCTGAAAGCCTTATAAATTTTAACAGAAAGTATGTGTGTATATGTCAGGTGGGTGTTCAAGTTTAATTTTAATTATATTATAATTGAGTGTACGAAGAAATATAGCTTCTTTACTTTCTATACCTGAAGTGGGAGGGAGGTGAAGGAACAAGAGATTCTTTTTTAAAAAAATTGTGCTAAAATACACATTAACATCTTAACCATTTTTAGGTGCACACAGTTCAATGGCAGAACAACAGACACTTTTAACTTGCCAATTAAAATAAATTCTGGATTTAACAGTTGTGTTCAGGTAAATATTTTGTCAATTCAAGGGTCAACTCCCTGTTGGGGATGTTCCTGTCTTCTTTATTTCTCTACTCAAGATAGCGTTTGTAGGGGAAAATACTCTTGGCAATGCGGACACTGAGCATTCATAAATTATTTTCTGCTGGTCTTTGCTGTCTGGTGGATAGTCTGAAGTAGTCTCTGGACTAGTGTCCACTGTAGTGTAACTGGAAAGTCCATTGTGCCCATCTGGTTCTTTCCTCCAGTATCCCCCCTCAAAGCTCCATCCTAAGAGTTGCACATCTAACTTCTGAGCATCTTCCTCTGAGAGGGGAGAGACTTGTTGTTTGTTTGTTTTCTTCTTCTCCAAAGGATTTCCTCTGTATTACATCCTTTTTCCTGATAGCTCTAGGCACAATGGCTCATAATGGTGGATGAGTTACCTTCTCCACACCTTGAAAGAAACTCTGATTTGAGGCTGCCAGGTACAGCTCTTGGTATGGGAGCCTTGTTGTAACTCTGAAACAGGAATTACTGAGGGTCATCCAAAATATTATCCTTCTCACATATATAAAAAGAAACTTGAAACTGGTGACCTTGGATCAATGACTGTATAACATCTTTACTAGATCTTGTCTAAATCCAATCTTAAAAGCAAAAAAAGAGTAGTAGAAAACCACTTTTTTTTCAGAAAACAAATTGAAAGAAAACAGTTCACTTATTTATGTATCTAACAAGTCTTTTCTATGTGTTTGCCATGCATCTTCTTGGCTATATGTCCAAGAATTGGATTTAGGACATGTGGGAAACCCAAAAGTGGGTTATGTCTCCAAACACCCACACACACACGATTTCATTTGAAATAACATGCAATTCTCCTACTTTTGACTTTGTTTTCATCAGAGAAACAATGGAAGCTTATGATTAAGTCTACAGTTTTTGATTCAGTCCCATAAACTACATGTTCTTTATTTCTATAAGAAAAACTTTTGAAAGGTGAAAGAAACATCTTGCCTTGTTAGTCTGTAGAATAATTTTGGAAGTTTTGCTCATTTCAAAAACAATATTCAATTATATTTTGAGTCTTTGCCTTTAGAAATTTCCATGAAACTTTTCTCTGACTGTGCCATCATTATGTTCTAAGGTTTTTAAAAATTATTAGCCTTCTATACTTGATAATTACATATTAGGATATACTACATTAAGTCTATTAAGAATAAAAGCTTTCTAAATGTTCAATATCCACTTTTGACACTTTTTTCTTATTTTCTGGAATGAAATAATGTGAAGGAAAGATAGCTATCAATTTAATTAAAACTGCAATATGGCTGAGTTTTTTATATTGAGATTAGTTGGACATGGATATCTCGGGCATAGCTATTTAATTTTCATTAGTATCAGGACAAGAAAAATTTTTATAAACAACATATTTCTGGTTTTCTGGAAGTCTCTTAATATAGAAAAGGAAGGATATCAAAAGACAATGGAAAGAAGATGATTTCTAACAGAAAGAATCCATCTGTAAAGGACTGAAAATACAAAGACATGGCTAACTCCAGCTATATCAAACCGTACTGGATGGAACAAATGTTAACTTGGACATTTACTTAAATTTATGCATTTTTCCTGGTTGCTCTGATTTTCTCTGCCAAAAGTATGGTTAATACATCACTTTTATTTAACCCAAGCTTATTCTATGCCTATTCAAGTAGCCGTATAAGTCAGGTAAGGAATTGGGCAGTGTAGCTTTCCAAGAACCATGTAGATTTTTGTGGTAGCTGCTTGTCAATTTCAAACTAAGCTGACCAAAGAACTTTAGTTTTTCTTTACCCCCTCGCATTCTCTCCTGACCCTAGTCACTTTACAATATACCACAGAAAAGATGGTAAAGCCTCTGATCCTTTTCAAATCTATTTTAGGCTCATGGATCAATACCTACTGAATACCAACTTTGAGAAACTACAGAGACCTTTACCTTCTTTTACATTTTTCCAAATATTGACCTTTCTTCATTTCCTACACTCAGGGACCCTGTGGGAGGGAGAGAAGGCAGCAAGAGAAGTAGTCTTATGGGGCTAAGATAAAATGAAAAATAAACTCCCTGGTTGTTAGAACATGCAGGGAGAGTACCTACGGCCGCAGACATAAACAGTGTTGCCATCTAGAATTGAGGGAATTCCTATGATCCAAAGATCCTCTGGGACCTATGGTAATGTTGTATGTGCCTTAGTAAAATTGTGAAAGAAGAAAATTTAGGCAATGATAATAGCTAA
Organism: Lepilemur ruficaudatus; assembly: GCA_963574885.1. Lineage (NCBI taxonomy): Eukaryota > Metazoa > Chordata > Mammalia > Primates > Lepilemuridae > Lepilemur > Lepilemur ruficaudatus. The sequence continues at coordinate 10,005 of CAUYRT010034140.1, forward strand.
GATTTATTGAACACTTCCTATGTATTAGGCACTTTCTAGCAAGTTTTACTAAATCTTCACAATCTCATCCTGAGGGAGGTACTATCATTATTCCTGTTTTACAGGTAAGAAAAATGAGACACAGTAGGACAAATTGTTAAAATCACGCAGCTAGTAAATGGTGGAGTACTTATATTCACTGAAATATTTAATAATACATAATTCTTTAATCCACATATATCTATAGATGCACATGAAAACATATACACCACACATAGATATGTAAGGATATCCTCAAATAATAAAACTAAATCTGACAAAGGAAATTTACTCTTGAAGGAATGTTTTGTTGGGAAGCAGGAGAGGAAGGAAGGGAGTTTTTGCCCTTCAAATCATTGAATGGCATCCCACTCAACAAAGAACAATATAGTCACCCCTTGCTATTGTCAGGTGGATTAGTTCAGGACCTACCCTCTCAGACCAAAATCCACACTTAAGTCTCTTATAGAAAAAGGCTTAGTACTTGCATATAACCCATGTACATCCTCCCATATACTTTGAGTAATCTCTAAATTACTTAGGGTACCTAATACAATGTAAATGCTATGAAAATAGTTGTTATACTATATTTTTACTTTGTATTATTTTCATTGTTGTATTGTCATTTTTTTTTCAAATACTTTCCATCTGCGGTCAGTTGAATCAAAAGATGTGGAATCCATGGACATGGAGAGCCAACTATATTAGGCCAGTGAAGCAAAGCATCATTCCTGAAAGGGAAGAAAAACAAAGTTGAGGATTCAAGAAAGACAGCAAAGATAGGAATCTTTCCAGGAAACACTGGTGTTCAACAAGGAATTCTTACAGAAAAATACAAGAGAGTAATTGCTATTTCCCCAATATTCAGGGTAATATAATTCATGGCTATCATTTTTTGGATTTTAAGGATTTTCCCCATCTATTAATGTTTTCTCTGAATAAAAGGATGTTTGAAAGTTTATTGTGAGCTAAATGCTTTGCATATATCATATTGTTTAATCTTTGCAAGGATCCTATTTTATAGATAGGAAAACTTAAATAACTTACTTTCCCCCTGGCTACTCAAATACTAGGTGGTAGAGCTAGTATGGTAAATTTAAAATATGTCCACAAATGCTTTCTCATTTCTTCCACTGATGATCTATATACCTTTAGCCTTGAAACTGAGCTGGTCTTAATGACTCACTTGTAATTGGTAGAATCCAATGGAAGTGACATTTTGTGATTTCTGAGACTAGGTTAGAAAAGGTCGTGTAGCTTCCACTTGACTCTTTTGTGATGTTTGCTCTAGTAGAAACCAACTGACATGTAAGAAATCTGACCATCCTGAGACCTCCTTGCTAGAAAGGCCATATGTAGGCACTCTGGTCAACAACCCAGCATCAACTGTCAATGAGTGAGCCAATGAAAAGTCCAGCACAACAGCACAACCAAGCCTCAGATGCCTGCAGCTGCATGTCTGCTGAAACTGTATAAGAGACTGCAAGTAAGAACGACCTGATTGTTGTTTTATACCACTAAGTGTTGCAGTAATTACTTTTGTGATAATAACAACCAGGACAATCAGTAATAGAAACTGGATTTGTTGGAATTTATAGCTCATTTTAAACATACATGTCACTGCTTCCATAAACCTTTGATACTATTACTACTTTTCCATAATAAAGTCTAGTGTGAGATTCAATTTAGTATTCACGTTTAGCATATCCATAGTTCTTTGGGTTGTACAAAAATTTCCCTGAATTCTATTCTGTTTGGCTCTTAACAAACCAGAGAATCACTATTTTATTAACACAAATCATGGTCAAGTTCTCATTCACTCAACCAACTATATTGAGTACCTACTATATGTTAGGCAATGTAAAAACTCCTATGGACCCAAACATGAATAAACTAGCTTCATCACCTTGTCAATAATAGAGGACTAGGAGAAAACGGGGGAAGATGCACATGTAAATAAAAGGACAAAATAAGAAGAGTTCTACAATAGAGGAAAGCACAAAAGAGATGCTGGTTGAGCAAAGTTTAAAAGTTTAGTTTCTCAGGTAGTTGGAGTAAGGAGAGGAGGAGAATGAAGAAGGCAAAGGACTCCCTGGGCTAGTTAACCTGCAGTACTATCTCAAGTTCTTAGTCCAAGACTCCCAAGCACTGAGGAGCCAGATGGAGGAGGGTAGAGAGAAGAACCTAAAGAGTGATCGCTAAGATGGTCCTCCTGGAAAAACAGCCCTGGAGAGATGTTGGGCTTGAGAGAATGCAGAGGTAGGTGCCCAGATATTATTCTGCCAAAAGAGTTTTTAAGTTAAAGAATGCCTGTATTCAGTCTACCAGACATTAACTTCAGGTAAATACATTTTCTCTTTTTTTCCCCCCTATAAAATAATGATAATGGTTCTTGCTCTTAAACGATTTGTGTTTTCAGAGTAATGAGTGAGGTAATGTCTAGAAAGATCCCTGATTTCCTTGCTAGGAAAAAAAATGCTTTAGGGAGGGAAGTTATCATTATTCCAGCAGTATTGGTCTACAGTTTAAGAAAAATAAAATCTTTCTATCTTTGTTTAAGCAGTGTGGTCTACTCAAGGGAGCTATTTTTAAGATATTGTATTTCTTGCTCAATGAGGTAGCAAGGAATGTTTTCTCATATGCTTGTCTCTTGCTCACATCATTCATTTAGCCACCCACAAGGAAAAACTGCCCTGTTTATTTATTTAGTTAGTGAGTTGAGTAATTTTGCACCCATTTTTATTTTCTTACCTTTTTTTGTTTCTGCCCAGTCTCCTTTTGTTTTGGAAACTGTCTCTTTTGGGAACAGTTAAGGCTGTCAATCACATGCTTATCAATTCTGCTAGAGGTGAGCCTATGGCTCAAGTCAGGCTGGCCAATAAGAGTACTTCACTTCCCTTCAAATGAAGTGATTAGTCCAAGGACGGGTATGTGATCCACGTGGTGCCAGTATTTTCCAAGGATTAATGTGGATGATTGGAGAGAGAGCATTATTTATGCATTAGAGGTCCTGAACTACAAGGACTATGTACACCTAGTGCTGTCAGAAGTCATTTTCTCCGCCATATAAGCACAGCCAGCCTACAAAACAAAACCAACACACACAAGCAGAATTAACAGATTCCTGGAAACTTCATTTAAGCACGTGGTTCTGTACTACCAACTTCTGGACTTTTATATTAAATAAGCCAATACATTTCTTCCTCTTTTTTTTTTTTCTTTCTGGCTTAAGGTAGTCTGAATTAGGTTTCTGTGACTTCCAACCAAGAGTTCTGGCTAATTAAATTCATTCTCGTATGTGGAGTCATAATTTTGGAAAAACTTTCACCATCCATATAATATACCATCTCATCACCTTCCTTCCAAACCCCCTGACTCATTCATACAGTGTGGGGTGGTTATTAGGAACAAAGTCTATGAAGTCAGACAGAACTGAATTCTAGAATCAGCCCTATTATGTATAACTTGTGTGACTTTAAGCTAACCTATGACTTCTTCAAACCTGTTTTCTCTGTAAAATAGAGATATAATAGTGGTGTAGATTTATTTTGAGGTGACTTGTGTAAAGCACTCAGCTCAATCCTCAAAGAATTTTAGGGTCTAGTTGAATGATTGTTCAGTTAGTCATTTTACCACCCATTCTACAGGCTATCCTGGACAGAATGTGAAAGGACTTGGGCAACATGTATGTTCGAGGATACTTCTTTATTTTATTACTCAAGTTATATCAGAGTTAACTTTACAGAAGATAGGATTCTCCCTTTAGAAATTTCAGAAAATTCTTTCTTTGAAACCCCAGTGTACCTAAGGTACAATCAGGTTAGAGCTATATCCTCTACTGCAATTGCTTCCAGGAGTTAAGATAGTCACTGACGCATCTGGGGAGCTGAGTAAAATAGAAGCCTCTTCCAGAAATTCTTCCATCATCCCCTTGGCAACTGCAAACCCAACAGGGTGAAAGAGCCCCAGGTGTTAGGCCAAACTGGCTGTAAGTACCTATGGGTTTATATCACAGCACTCATTTTCTGCAACAAAACAAAAACATCCCCTCAAATTAGTAATCAGCACTGAGGAAGAATCAATCCTGTATCTTTTCTCTAGCTTTTGGGGATCTATTTATGCCTCATATGCTATGGTCTGAATGTTTGTGTCCTCTCCCAAATTTATGTGTTGAAGTCTTAATCCTCAAGGTGATGGTATTAGTAGGTGGGGCCTTTGAGAGGTAATTATATCATGAGGGCATTGCCCTATGTTTAGGATTAGGGCCCTTATAAAAAACTACGGAGAGCTAGCTAGCCCCTTCTACCATGTGAGGACACGACAAGAAGGTGCCATCTATGAATCAGGAGAAAGGCCCTCACCAGACACCTAACCTGCCAGTACCTTCATCTTAGACTTGCCAGGTCCTCAAAAAATCCTCAGAGATATTGGAAGTGGAAACAGGACTTCATTCATTTTGAGGAGTATAAAATAAAATAGTCCCAGATGGCTGGAGAGCTTACAGATGTCTTGGCTGGAGCAGGTGTACTGTAGTTGCTTTGTATGTTTAATACTAAAATCCATCATGATGGACTTTCACTGTTACTTCTAGAAGGCAGGAATAAGGTCATGTGAAGCTTATATGAATCAGTCTACACAAAAAAGAACAATAGCATTAAGATTAGCTATCTGTGAAAGTATGTTTCTGAGTTTGTGATTTTTAAAAGGAAGTTTGAAAGTAGCAAGAGAATGTACAGGTGTTTATGCTGACAAATAAGAAATTGTATGTAAGGGCTTAGAATGGTACCTGGCACAAACTAGTTGCTATATATATGTTTGGTGTTTTATTGTTTTATAGAGAAACATCCATTCACAAATAATTTCTTAAAATAAGGCCATACAATTGCAGTAGGATAGGTTTTTTTTTGGTTTTTTTTTTTAGACAGAGTCTCACTCTGTTGCCTGAGCTAGAGTGATGTGGCAAAAGCCCAGCTAACAGCAACCTCAAACTCTTGGGCTCAAGTGATCCTTCTGCCTCAGCCTCCCAAGTAGCTAGGACTACAGGCACATGTAGATATTAATATGTAAATAGATATATACATGCATAGATGAGTGGGTAGATAGGTAGAAGTGTGGATAGATAGATTTAAAATAAATATTAAATAAATAAGAGTTACTGTTACATTGTTGTTGTGCTCTAGATGCCATTGTCCAAAGAGCAGCTCACCTTTTATTCTCCGCTTTATTTTTTGGCACTCAAATTGTACCTTCTGATTCTTATAAGGGTCACACAGCTATGTATTTCAAGAAATGCAGATTTAGCTCAAGAACACAAATGTAACTGTGTTCATGGTTTACTGAAAGCACCATTCATAGAAAAGATAATTTTGTTATTCACAGGAAAACAACCACAACTAACAGTATTCTTGTGTACTATGTGCAAGACTGCATTTCAAACACTTTGGGTATGGTTGGTATATAGAACTACCTTCCTACTATTATCTCATTTCACACAGGAGGAAATTGAGGCACAGAGATGTTAATTTGCTGGAGATTTCACAGCTAGTAAGTAGCAGGGCCACGATGCAAATTAACATAGTCCAATTCCAGAGCAGAAGCTCTCAATGACCAAGTAACATAATCTTTCACAAAGCCAGAAATAATCAGCCAGGTAAATATTCCACCTTGGTTCATCTCCCTATGTATTTTATTTTCATCTTTGGGGAAACAATTCTAAAGCTACTTAAAATAGACTAATTCTTCCTTTATCGCTGAATGTGGGAAAGCAATAATCTAATAAGACTTCACTCATTTTTTTTAAACAAATATTTAGTGAGAACCTACTAGGTGCCAGAAACTTCTAGATACTAGGGCTTTAGCAGTGAACAATATGGACAGAAATCCATGCCTTCACAGAGCTTATATTTAGGGAAGTGGACACAGACAATAAACTTTAAATAAGCATAATTATTATGAAGAAAAATAAAGTAGAAAAGAAGGTTGAGTAGACAGGGAAGGCCTTACCAAGAAAGCAAAGCTCTTCATTTGTGTAGGAAACCATGGAGAATGGAAATGAAATCTTGTGGTCACCTTTTTTCCCCCTTTACTTGTAGTTCTCTCCACTAAGACAATACTTGACTTAGCTAGGTTGCCACCTGCTTGCCGTGATTTTAGAAATTCACACTTCAATCAATGGGAAGCCAGAAGTGTTGATGTTAACGTTGCTGTTCCTGGTCAAAACCCTTTTTAGGTTGCAGGCCCTTGCAGTGCAATTCTACCCTGTCCTGAACTCACAAGTCTGTAGCTCTTGAAAGATCCTTCTAAGCCTGAGCAGCTCCTATATCTGATTAACTTGTCTTTAAAGCAACGTGGACATTCAAACTTACCCAAATGTCTTGAGCAGGTCACTGTCCTTCCACACGGGACATTCACTTAGCCAAAAGGTAAGTTGGATTCCCTGAGGCTTGATCTCAAACTTGTCTGAAGTTAAGACACTGAGTGATGAGATTTTCCCTTTTCTTTCTATTTTGTATGTTTGTGCTAAAAAGGCAACATTGTCAGAGAACCTACAGAGATAATCACTATAGAAGTATAAAATCATGGTATGAAATCATGCTGATAAAGACTGTGTTTTCCCATGGATGCTCAGATCTAGCCTAAACGCTCCAGAATAACATACAGCCCCCAACACAGGATAAAGAAAATTCAAACAAAATCTCAAGCATGAAAAGAATATATTTTAATTTACCAAAGGGTTTATTTTCATTTTAAAAAATCTCCAGAAATCCAAAAAGGTCGTAATTTACTTCAGTTTTCTCACTGTCCCTTCAGGAATGCCATTTCCTCATTCGTAAAACATAACCACAACCTGCTTGTGTGGTTTTGAATATCATACAAAACAAAAGCTGGAGACCCAATATACCAGTTGATGCTATGAATGCAGGGCATTTTTGCATAACCTGTTCTCATAGTCAGTGCTTGATTTCAGTCTGTTCAAACGAGGAACCCAGTGTGAGAAATATTAACAGATGCATTCTGGAACACCTCCTGACCTGAATTGCTCCCCTCTTTCCTCTTCACTTGTTTCTTCCTCATACAAAACTAGGTAGCAATTATCACCGTTCCTCTATGTCTGTCTCCTCCCCTCTTCTAAGGTTTACTCTTGGATTCTCAGTTGTTTTAAAACTTTAGAAGAAATAGGGATTGCCAAGGAACTTATATGATATATATATATATTTTTTATCCACCAATTATAATTGTATATATTTGTGGGGTACAATATGATGCTTTGATACATGTATACATTTCAAAATGATCAAATTAGGCTAATTAACATATCTGTCACCTCAAATACATATCATTTCTTTGTGGAGAGAACATTTAAAATCCATTCTTTTAGCCATTTTGAAATATACAATACATTATTATTTACTAGAGTCACCAAACATTACAATAGATCACCAGAATCTATTCCTCCTAACTGAATGGCTGGGAAGTTCAAGACTGGGCATCTGCATCTGGTGAGGTCCTCGGGCTGCTTCCACTCATGGTGGAAGGGAAAGGGGAGCCAGCATGTACAGAGATCACATGGCGAGAGAGGAAGCAAGGGGGTGGGAGGTGCCAGGCTCTTTTGAACAACCAGCTCTTGCAGGAACTAACAGAGTGAGAACTCACTAACCCCCAAGGGAGGGTATTAATCTATTCTTGAAGGATCTGCCTCCATGACCCAGACACCTACCAGTAGTCCACACCTCTAACATTGGGGGTCAAATTTCAACATGAGGTTTGGAGGGGACAAACTTTATCACCCTTTGATGAACATCTCCCCTTTCCATATGCATTCCTCCTCTCCCCAGCCTCTGGTAACCACCATTCTACTCCCTACTTCTTTGCATTAAACTTTTTTAGATTCCACAAATAAGTGAGATCATGTGGCATTTGTCTCTCTGTGCTTGGCTTATTTCACTTAGCATAATGTCCTATAGGTTCATTCATGTTGTTGCAAATAACAGACTTTCCTGCTTTTTTAAGGCTGAATAGTATTCTATTGTGTATATACATGTATACTATGTTTTTAAAATTCATTCATCCATTAATGGACACTTCAGTTGCTTTCATATCTTGGCTATTGTGAAAATGCTGCAATGAACGTGGGAATGAAGACATCTCTTTAACATACTGAATTCAATTCCTTTGGATATATACCCAGAAGTAGAATTGTGTCATATGGTAATTCTATTTTTAACTGTTTTCGAAAATGGCTGTACTAATTTACAATACTTTCAGCAGTACATAAGGGTTCCCTTTTTTCTACATCCTTCCCAACACTTTTTATCTTTCATCTTTTCGGTAACAACCCGTCTGATAGGTGTGAGGTGATATCTCATTGTGGGATTAATTTGCTTTTCTCTGATGATTGGAGATATTGAACATTTTTTATGTATCTGTTGGCCATTTGCATGTCTTCTTTTGAGAAATGTCATTAGACATATATATTCTTGAATCTTTCCTCCCATTCTAAAGATTTTGATTTAGTTGGCTTGGACAGGGTCCTAGAAATCTGCATTTTAAATATGAATTCCAGGTGATTTTGTTATAATGAAATTTGAAGACCACTTGAAAAACAATGTTAATGGCAGCAAAATAATTTTTCAAGAGAGGATCTACATAAAATTTTAGATTTTAGATATTTTCAGTGTAGAATGAAAATTAAACTTGAGATAATGTAGAAATGCAGCATTATGAAATGTTCAGGCTGCGAAGAAAGATCATTCTAGTCTAATGCCTTCATTTCACAGATGAAAAAATATAGGCTCTGGGAAGTACACAAGGATTATATTAATATAACAAGTTTGTGGCAGAAATGGATCTAGAAATAGGGTCTTAGTTCCCTGTTTAGACTCCCCTCTTCCAACATTCTAAAATGAAATGAAATGAAAGAATCAATTAGAAAAGTTCTTATAGTTTTTAAACCTTTTGTAGGGCTCTAGAGTTTCTAATTGTCTCTCAAAATATAGCTCTAGTCTATTTAAACATTTTGGAAGGGTAACAAAGGAGTTGATTTCCATAAAAGTAGAAAAGAGCATGGAAAAATACAGCTGGTAGGACATGCTTTTCTCTGTGAAGAGATTCTAAACAATGATTTTATGTTTCAGATACCTGTAATTAGACCCCTCTATATAACCGCCCCAGTCTCCTTTTGGCTTTCCCACACAAACTCTTCCTTTATTTTGGTACATCAAGGTCAAATTGTGTCTTGTTGATGCATACATGATGAGCAAGGTGTATGTTTCATGAGTGCTAACACCCATTCCTGTTACTATTTCCAAGAACCAGGTTATTAAGTACCTATGATGTCAACATGGAAAAACAATTCTTTGATGGACTCTTCTCCATTATTGTCAAATTCTTCTGCATTTTATAGGATAAAGATCTATTTCAAAGTCATGCTGCTGGCAGTTTTGCAGGAAATTTATAGATTTTAAACATGACCAGTCATTTCCATACGGAAAGTATATAAACATGAGTAACATAAAATTATTATACAAATCGTAATGGCCTGATTGCTTGGAATATACTATTCCAAATGTTCTCTTTTTTAAAAGGAAGTATTCATCAGAAAATAAATCACATATTTAGAACTTAAAGTCTGACATACTTAAAAAAAGAAAAAGTTTCCGCTTATCCACAAAAGACAGAGAACATATTAGAGTAGAAAAAACACTGGTGTTTGAACCAGATGACAGAAGGCCCATGGTGGCTGCTCTAAACAAGTTTTAACTTCAGTTTGCTCATGTGCAAAAGGCTTCTATGAGCTAATTGTGAAATTATTAAATAAATTAGACACTTTTATTTAGTAACTGATGTTTATGGTGAAAATGATATTATCAATATTATAATGTGATATAAAGAATAAATGGTCACAATATTCACCATTCAATATTGCCCATTTCTTGTGAATGGGCAGTACAGTCTTTTGCAGGCATAGCATTACATAAAGCATTTCAGTAATGTTTTTCTGTGTGTTTCACAGGGTGTTGGAACCGGCTCACAGATGCTGGCATGTTCCTACCCCCAAATCTTCATTCTAGGCAGGAATTAAGCCAAGAGAAAGGAGGAGAGAGACATGCTGCAGGGAAGGGGAAGATAACTAGAGATAAATAATGACTATATTCTCCCTTATCGTGCATCAATTCCTTATATACAAGTTCTAGGTGATTTTGATACCCAACCTGGTTGGGAACCAAAGTTATAGATAATCTAATCTAGTAGTTCTCAATCGCTGGTGTACATTAGAATCAAGATGGGAATTTAAAAAAAAAATATTACCCAGGCTCCACTACCAGTTATTTTATTGAATTAGGCATCAGAATTTTTTTTAAAAGTACCCAATTTACCCAAGTAAATTCTTAACAATTTATCTAATTTAGCTCCTTATTCAGTTAGGAAACTGAGCTCCTGTCCTCTAAAAAGGAATAGATAATTAAATTTCTATAAGCATGTACAAATATGAACACTCAATTCAACTCAACATATCTTTTTTGAGTACCTACATGTAGATGGTATCAATGCCTATCCAATGACCTTATCAACTCATAAGATGAATGAGAGCAATTCAAAATTATATGAGGCAGCATAAGGTAAATGCGAGAGGGTAAGAAAAGCAAGGTGTTTTGGTACTTCAGAGAGCTGAGCGGTAATTTTAAGTCTTTGTCAGGAATATGGCAGATGATCCCTCAAAACTAGAGGATGTTGACTTCTAAAAGGTAATGAGTTCTGAACCTGTGGATCTGAAGATAATAATACGACATGATACTGCAATTCCACCTCACGCTTCAAAAGTTGCCCTATGTGTACCGAACAATTGTAAAGACTGTTCATCCTGGACCCTAGAACTACAAACGTGTCTTGAAAGGAATATTGCAATAAATAAGGGTAATCTTTTATTTCTTTTAACTTGTCTTTATTTTAAATTAAAAAATGGCATTCATTATTTCCAAAGTCCTGAAAAATTACTTGAGAATGACTACTAATGATGGCTATGGAATAGCCTGCTATGGAATGCAGTTTTTCCTAGGTATCTTTTTAAATTACTTTTTTAACTACTATATTCTTATATGTCACTACTTCTCCAATTCCAGGGATATCCATCCAACTCAGGACCTCATCATCTATCTTCTGAATTAGCTCAAAGTCTCCTTTCTGGTTTTCTTTCCTCTAATCTCTTACCTCATGCAATCCATTCTGCATCTTGTGAAAGTAGTCATTCTAAAACACTACAACAAAATGTTTTCAATGTAAAATGCATCTGCATTTTGCTATAAATAATCTTATAGTATTCATTTATATTTTTACCCTTTTCAAAGTTTAATTATTTGCTTATCAAAGCAATACACATAAATAATTTAAGAATCAAAAGATATTATAAGGCTTGCCATTCTCTCTTGAATCAGCCCTTGGCATTCCCAATTTTTGCTCTCCAGACAACATCACTTACAACTATTTTAGTTAGCTGTTTCTAATGATATTATTTGAAATGTGCTTGTACCACTCCTTCTAGGTTTCTCAATATTGGATATTGCCAATTGCTTTTCTAAAGAAAGGGGATTTAGCTCAGTTATATACTCTGTGCCTTTTTCCTTCCTGTAATGACTATTGTAGGGACTGGGCATATATCAGCAAACAAGACAAAAGCCCCCTACTTATGAACTTAAATTGTGGTATAAAAAGGTAAAAAATAAACAAGTAGCCAGATAATTGAATAATATAATTCTGGAAAGTGACCAATAATATAAAAAAAAAAAAGAGAAGGACAGAGGCAAGGACACATGTCCCCTCTCTCCATCTTTCCAATATAGCTATAATAAAACTTTTGATGTTTTCATTGGTACGACTAGATAGTTACTCGGCACTGAGGCATACATTGTACTCTGATTACCTTTCATTTATTGCACAACTATTAATATTTCTTCTCTCAGACACTGCAATTGCTTTGTTTTGGCATTTGATTCATTTTCCATGTGCTGAGAACTAATTCATTCCTAAATGTTCTGCCAGAACCACGAAATTTCTATTCATATGGTCAAGCACAACAAGCTAGACTCTCTTCTTCCTCTCTTATCATTTCTTCTTCTTTCATCCTGATCCAGTCTTTGCTAGTAGCTTCTCAGGCCTGCAGCACAGCTGCAGTGTGCAGGGACCCTTTTGTCATCCTAGGATTTCCCTCTGTGTGGGTCAATCTCCTTTCCTAGTACCATATCTTCCTCTTTCTTTCTTTCTTTCTTTTTTTTTTTTTTTTTTTTTTTTGAGACAGAGTCTCACTCTGTTGTCCAAGCTAGAGTGCTGTGGCATCAGCCTAGCTCACAGCAACCTCAAACTCCTGGGCTCAAGCAATCCTCTTGCCCCAGCCTCCCGAGTAACTGGGACTACAGGCATGAGCCACCATGCCTGGCTAATTTTTTCTATGTATTTTTAGTTGGCCAATTAATTTCTTCTATTTTTAGTAGAGACAGGGGTTCTCACTCTTGTTCAGGCTGGTTTCGAACTCCTGACCTTGAGGGATCCACCCACCTCGGCCTCCCAGAGTGCTAGGATTACAGGTGTGAGCCACCGCACCCGGCCTCTTCCTCTTTCTTGATTCCACTCCCCAGTAGCTTCTAGAGAAAGGGTACACAGGAAGTAAATTTTTTGCAACTTTGAGTGATTGAAAATGTTAAATGTTTTTATTCTACTCTCACCCTTGATGAATATAGTCTAGGTATAAGATTCTAGGTAGGAAATGATTTTTCCTCAGAAATGTGGAGGCATTGCTCTGTTGCCTTCTGCTTTTCAGTATTGCTGTTGAGAATTCTGACACCATTCTTGTTCCTAATCCTTGGTATGTGACCTAATTTTTTTTCCACTGGAAGTCTTAGGGTTCTAAAATTTCAAAACAATTTAGCTTTCACAAGGCCTTTATTTACGGAGAGGCAGGAATGTGTGGTGATTAAGAACACAGATTCTAGAGCCAGACTGCTGGGTTCATCACTTAAACAGCTCCATAAGTTTGGGCAGGTTACTCAAATTCTCTGTGCCTCTGCTGGCTGTAAAACGATAATACTAGAACCCACTTCATAGGGTTTGGAGGAGGACAGCAGTAATACTCTAAAATGTCTAGAATAGTGCCTGGCATATAACAAGCTCTCTATAAACACTGGCTATCAAGATTTTTGTTCTTTATTGTGCTGGTCATTTAGTAGATTCTTTCAACTTGGAAACTCAGATTCTCATGGCTGGGATATCTACTTATGGTATTTCTTTAATAATTTCCTCTCCTTCATTTTTTTGATACTTTATTTCTGTAATCCTTGTTATTAGTTGAATTTTCTCAATGTTTTGTTTCAACCCATCATATTTTAAATATACAATACTTTTATTTTCTGAATGTGTATATATGTACATATGCACATACATATATATATGTATTTACATATATACATGTATATAGAGAGAAGGACTTTTTAAAATGGATGCAATATTTTCTCTTTTTTTCTGAGGATATTTGTAATAGGGTTTGTTATTTTGGAAGTTTTTCCCCTTCCCACCCTCCCATCGCCCCCCAAGTATTTACAGGCTTTTCTCTGGTGATTCTTATCTGGCTATTCATTCTTAAAAGTGAGAATTTTAAGATATAGGACTTCTCAACTGGTGAGCCTTGCTGTAGGGAGACTGGATCATGGTAGGCATCCCCTGGGGAGACAGCTGGGTCTCTCTAAACGTCAGTTTCTGTAGGTCTTTGATTTTGAGCTGGTCAGTTATTTCCAGTCTCTTGCCTGGGTCTATAAGGCAGGATACCAGCATTTTGGGAGCTGAATTGTGGCAGGAATGGAGGGTAACTTTTTCTGGAAACTCTCACAATCCCCTTGTGTTCAGTATGGTGCCCCCTGGTCCAACCTCTCCACTCTGTCTAGGTTTTGTGGAACCTAAAGATTATAGGGTTTTATGGGCTTTCCTCCAGACAAAAAGAAATTATAAATCCAAAATTAAGCACAGGGTCTTGGAAGGGACCTTGCAAGTGGAGCATAAAGCCTGTGCTCATTTGGGGTCATGATAAAGAGGACTCCTTGTGCTGCTTCCTATCATGGTGCCAGAGGGCCGGTGCCTGACTGTGTTGGCTAAAGAGGGTATCTGGGAGGTCCAAGTAGTGCTTATTTTCTTTCTATTAATTCTCCTTTTCATCCCCATCTCACACCCTGGTTCTTCAGGAGGGACCAGTGTCTTCAAGTCCGGAACCTTTATGACCCTTACAGTTCAATCGGTGCGCTTGATGTTGGGGCATCTCACACTGCAGGCGGTTAGGCTTCGACTTTCTCTCCTGAGCTGTCTTTTATCATTAATTCATCTACTTCCCATCTTCTAACATCTATTGCAACCTCTTAGCTGCTGTTATTGCCCACCCGGTTCTCTTTGTTCTCCAAGTGGTTTTCTTTCTTTCTTTCTTTTTCATTCCTTTGCTGCTATTTAAGTGGGGTTTTAGGAGAGCACAGAACTAAACAGACAGATTCAATTTGCCATGTTTAATTGGAAGTCTTATTCTATCCTTGGATATTTTTATGCTTGTCATTAACTCCAATATTTTATTGCCATTTAGATGAATTCATTATAAAACTAAGCATTTGTCGTGTCACATATTTAAAAAATAAGTACGGTACCTCAATGTTCTCATAATCTGATGTGGTTTTTTTTTTTTTAGCTAATAAATCAAGACTTGTTAGCTCAACAATCTGGTATGCTCTCATATTAATCATATTTTGGAAAGGAGAGTATACGAGAAAATGTCTACAAGTTTTTAAAACTAAATTACAAAATAATGCATGTTAGTAGTTTCTAAAAAAAATGCCTGTGTTTTGTGGGAAAAATATTTTTCTAGTTTATTCTTCCACATGGTGTTCGATAAATGTTTGTTAAATAAATAAATGTGCCTAGTCTTTTCTCATAAATAGTCTTCTCTCATCCACTCAGCTGACTTCATTTCTATGAAAACATCTCCTTTCCCAAACTCTTGGCAAATGAGATGTAAAAGTATCTACAGTAATGTTTCCTAAACTATGCTCCTTGGAACCCCAGATTTGTGAGAATACTTCAATAAGTTAAATATCAGAAAGAGATCTGTAGCCAAGTAAATTTCATAAACTCTGAGTTCAACAAATCAAATAAATTTATTTACATCGAGATTTCTTAGAGCCTTAAGTATGATAATATTTATTGTGAATCTTTAAGAAGGGAATAATGATTATGTTAATGTTTTCCAAATTGATACTTACTACCAGTCCTATTTAGGAAGCATACTAGTAACTCCTTACAAAGCAAATTGCATCAAAATACAGTTTGGAAATTTTTTTATCAACAGTTTGTTTCCTAATTTTGTACCAGTGAAAGACCTAATTTTCATCCTGAAGGGTAGTTTTATTTCTCCCATTACTAATTCCTTTCTGTATCCTGACCTCTCATGATTACTTTCTCTTGAATTCCTTTGGAATATCAGGTTGACCAACTTCCTACAGGATCTAAATGATTCAGGGGGAAATAAAAACCTACATCAGAGAAATTTGCATATTACAGTTATTGGGGAGAGGCAGGGATGAATAAAGGGTAGCAGTGGGATGATGTGGCAAAAGTAGGTCATCCAAGTAGTCCTGGACTGAAAGCGTGCTTATGCCTTAGCGTCAGGGTTAATTTTAAGGCAGAGTTGGGTGCAGAAAGAGATAACACCAGTCTATGTATACAATGGAATACTACTCAATTATAAAAAATGATGGTGATCTAGCACCTCCTATATTTTCCTGAATGGAGCTTGAGCCCATCCTCCAAAGTGAGGTATCACTAGAATGGAAGAATAGGCATCACATACACTTGCCATCAAATTGGCACTAACTGATCAACACTAAATTGCTCAACAGTAGTAATATTCTTTGGGGGTAGGGAGTTTGGGGGTGGGTAAACACAATTAATGGACACGGTGAGTGTTGTAGGAGGGGAAAGGACATGTCTCAAATCATGGCTGGGATGTGGCAAAATCATAACATGTAACCAAAATGTTTGTACCCCCATAATTTCCTGAAATAAAAAAATGACAAAACACCAAAGATTGTTTTTATGTGCTCTCTCCTCTCTCTGTTCTCTCTCTGCTCTAGGTGTTTGCCAAACTTCCTCTCTGCATATATTACACATTCAGATTTTGTAGCCAGGGCTTCAGATTGACCAAACCAGAATTTCCAGGGGCCTAGGAATCTATATTCTGGAAAGATGATTCTTAGGACTGGCAGGTTGAGAAAACACTGCACACTGACATACCACTATGGAGCTTGCCTGGCCACTCCTGACCCTGGCAGCCACTTTGCCCTCACACTTATGATAATCCTATTGAAGAATCTGAACTCACCTTCTGTCATATGTGTCTGCTTATCTTCAGATTCCGATCACGCAATTTCTGAGCCCAGTCTCTCATCTTGTTTCTAGTTTCTCTCTTTCTACTTAATATTTCAGACTGGCATTAAACCTTGCTAATTCCCTCTCTGATTAATCTTGCCAGAACAGCACAGAAAAAAAGATCTGAATACCTTCTCCTAATATTTAAGGGAATTGGATGTTAAATAGATTCAAGATAACTGAAGAATCGTCATGGAAGGGGATTTTGAAAAATAGTTAACACAGAATTCAAAAAGTACAAAAAAGCAATAATTAAAAAGTATGATTCTCCTGTCTTGTCTCTACCGGCTATACAGTTCTCCTGCATGGAGGCCACTCATATTTTATGAATCCTTCTGGAGATACTCTAATGAGCTTACAAAAACATATATGTGTGTGTATATTTCTTTTGCACAAAAATCATGCTATCTGCTCTGCATGTTGCTTTTTATCACCTAATTTATCTTGGAGATTGTTATAGGTTGAATGGTGTCTCCCCACAAAATATGTTGGAGTCCTAACCTCCAGTACCTCAGAAAAGTGACCTTACTTGGAAATAAACTTGTTGCAAATGTAATTACTTACGATGAGGTCGTACTCAAGTAGGATGGGCCCTCAATCCAATGTGACTGGTGTCCTTATAAGAAGACACAGAGACATGCAGGGGGAATGCCACATAACAACAGAGACAGAGATTGGAGTCAGGCAGTTGCAAGCCAAGGAATGCTAAGGCTTACTGGCAAACTACCAGAAGCTAGGAAGAGACCAGTAAGGATTCTCTCCTATGGGTTTCAGAGGTAGCATGGCACTGCCAACTCTTTGAACTTGGACTTCCAGCCTTCAGAACTGTGATACAATAAACTTCTGTTGTTTTAACCCACACAGTCTGTAATTCTTTGTTTCAGCAGTCTCAAGAAGCTAATCCAGAAATCTTTCCATATCAATAGAAAGCTGCTTCATTCTATTTGATAGCTGCCTAGTATTCTGCTGTGTGGCTGGGCCATACCTTATTTACCCAGTCCTTTATTGATGAGCATTTAAGTTGTTTTCAAACTTTTGTGATTAAAAACAATGCAGAAATGAATAACCTTATACATGTGTCATTTCCCACACATGAGATTATTCTGGGCTAAATACCTAGGAGTGGCTGAATACTCAAATTGGAATAAGATGTTTTACATACCAATGAAAGAAGAATTATTGTGACTTTAGTACCTGTAAGTTTCCAAAAACAGAGGCTATGATAAAATTGTGCACAAGCCAGTAATGATGCTAAATAGGATGACTTTGTCTTGACTCCTCTCCCATTACTCCCCCTGACTGTCCACCTGCTGTGTAACCTTTCAGACAAGTCTCTCTTCTCTTGGAATCTCTGTTGGACTTGAATTTTTAGAGTTATAATACTTAAGGTCTTAGGATGATTGTAAGGATCAAATGAAAACCACATTTGTGAAAGCAATTTCTCTACACAAAGACAGGGACTTGCTATTGCCTGTGCCTTAAAACAATGTTTAATAACGTTATTTTGGCTTTCATACACATTCTATACACACACACACACACACACACACACACACACACACACTTGTATTGGGTTATATATCTGTCTCTGATATTTATGTTTTCAGGTAGTAGTTTCTTACTGTTTCCTCCTTTATATTTTCTCACAACGGTTAATATAGCATCTCTTCTACAAATGATACTACTACCTAACAAATATTTATTCAGTACTATTTTAGGCTAAATTTTTCATCAATGAACATTCTTTATTTCCTGAAGATGACCTGAGTATTTACTTTTATAGAATATGGTTTCTATGAACCACTTGCTTCCTTTTTCTTCCTTGCTCAGATTAGAATAACTGTTGAGGATATATATTTTAAGCCATGGATTAAAAAAATCAGTACAAGATTCATTTAATTGTCACAGCTAATCCATGATAAGGGATACACAAAGGAAGGAGATAATTTGATCTTGTTTTCCTAGATCATGAAAGCTTTTCTTTCTAGGTAGGGTTTAGTATTGGGACCCTGGTTATTATTCTTCAGTATCCTCAGCTCTGTAGCCTGCCAAGAATTGTCAGGGCTAAGAGTAGGCTCTTGTTTATATGATATAATTGGTGAAATGCTTGCTCTAAGTCTTCATACATCTCTTCTCTATCATTCCAAGGTACTTAAACTTCCTACCTTCAGAGTCAATACTTTCCTGACTTCTCTCCTTCATATGTAAATAGCCTGATGGGATATCACAACAAGCCATTCTCAGTCATCAGTAACTCAGTATGAATTGGGCTATTAGATTCTTTTCCTGCTGACAATAGATGGCCTAGAAGAAAGTGAGAATTTAATCGAGAAGTTTTCACTGAAGTGAGCTGTGCCCAGCCTCTGCCATGAGAGGGCAAAATCTGGGGAGGTACATTTTCCCCAATCTCTTCCTCTTTCTACTGACAGGAGCCCTGGTCTCCTTTGGAGGGAGAAAGTCCTAGAATTAAAGAGGTTTAGAGGTCTAACAGGACCTTCTTCATTTGCCTGCAAGGTCAACTTTAGGCAAAATTGTGAAGAGGTGGCTGTTGCTTTTTTTAAACTTTCAGTTTGACAAGCATAAGGATGGTTCTGGCAAAGCTTGAAATGATATCTGGCAGTCAAAATGTTTCATCACACTTCTTTTAAAACATAATGTTGGGAGTGGCTGTTTTTTGAACCAAACCACTTACTGAAAGTATTTTGTTCTCTCCTGACATTTTTCCTTTTTCCCATTTCTGTGACCATTGTGGGGCCACTGATCTCCATCCATTTTGGAAGAGCCTATTTGATTTCGCTGAGTATTTTATAGCCAACAAGATAATCAGTATTCTCTAGGGCACCCTACTGGTAGACTGAAATCTGCTTGAGAGATTGATTGCCTGGTTTGTTTGTTTGTCTCTGTCTCTGTATCTGTCTCTGTCTCTCTCTCTCATCTTTCCAATTCCCACATGACTAGAAAACTGTTGGAAAGAGGTGATATCCCATTATCCCATGCAGGTAAACCTGCCTGGACTCTTAGCCATATCTTTCAAGAATTCACACTCATTTCAGAAGCAGTAAAGACTTGTAAATTGAAAGCACCCCACGGAGTAAATGCTCACTTTCCTTGAGAACAGCCAACAAATTGTAGGTGGTTGCATAAATTGGATTTACCCAGAGATGTTTCAATTCAAATATTATTCTGTCATTGATTTATTGAACTTGTCACATTATCTCTCTGTGAATTTTTTCCTTTATGAGAAAATTTTCTTTAAATAAAGAAGACTCCATTTCTTATAGTAGTATTATTGTTATTCGATTATTATTTCTTTCTCCTCTGCCCAAAAACATGCCCAAGCCTCTCTCTCTTCTTTAAAAAAAAAAAAAACACTTCTTGAGACACTGTTTTCTACTCACGTGAATGTCTTATGTTTTTCCTTTCCTTCCTTGTTGTAGACTTGAGAAACCTCCATGTTCTAACCTCCCATTTTCTCCTCAATTGACTATAATAATATCATTATTAATAATAGCTAATATGTGTTGAGTGAATAATGTGTGCTAGGCACTATGCAGCTTACATTTCTTCCAGGAATCAAATGAGGTAGGTATCATTAGTGGCTTTGTTTATACAGATGAAAACAGTGAGGCTTAGAGAATATTAGTACATTGCCCAGCAAGTCAAACAGTGAATAAGAGGCAACATAAAAACTCCGTCACTTAGGTGATGTCTAAGTCATTGCTATTATCCTGTCTCTACCAACCTACCATAACCAGCTCACTGAACCTTGAAATACAAAGGCCTATTTTCAATCTTCATCATACTCAATCTCATGACATTAGTGGCCACTGTTGGGCATCTGGGACCTCTTCCAGCTTTCATTTTCAGAATACTACACTCTTTTGGTGTCTCTACATTTCTAATTATTCTTTCTGACTTTGCTGATTTATCCTCCTAAGTTCTTCAGATGTTGGTATAATCTGAATTTTCTTCTTCCTTTGAATACCTCCTGAGTGATCTCAGTGACTTCTTTGGCCTCAATAATCATCTCAACTGTAATTCCTCGGTCCTTCTCTCTTGAGATCCAGGTTCATCTCTACTTATAGGTACTACAAACAAGAATTCTCCAAATCAACCTCATTATCTTTCATTCAAGCCTATTCCTCCCTCTGTGTTTCCTCCCTTATTCTAAAACATATTTTATATAAATATACAAGCTAGAAGATGGGGAAAGAAAGACATTTTTACAGCTCTTTTTGTTTCACTCCTACATTTAATCAGTCACCATATTCTGTGTATTCTACTTTATAAATTTGTCCATTCATCTCCATTATCATTTCTGCTGCTGTAGCTCAGACCCTCAACCTATCACTTCCCTTTTGGGATCCAGTATTATGCATTGTACGTTATTGTATCCCCTATAACACCTAGCACAATTTTGTATACAGAAATAGATCATCAGACTTTTAAGTGAATAAATATCTACCCAACAGTTATATTTTGCAAAGGTTCTATTTTCTAATACTTACATAGTGCTTGCTATTCACATTATTCTGAAGGCTTTGGCTATATTATCTTATTTAATCTTCATAATCTTCTTTTGAAGTTATTGTTCACATTTTGTAGATGGCAAGAGAGACATGCAGAAGTGACCTGACTTGCTCAAGTTAATAAAGCTAATAAATGGTAGAGCTAGAATTAAATCACAGACAGTTTGGCTTTAAATCCATGCTCCTAAGTATGGCACATCCTTACGTATTCTTTTGCTCTGCCTCTATGTATTACACTTAGGTCCTAATTATTTTCCCATTATAGCTATGAAAATATAATAGTTACTAAATTCACATTCTCAGCCTCATTCAATCCCTCATCTAATTCCAGAGCAGAACCAAAATTAGCTCAGAGTTTGAGGGGAAACTGGAGATTAAAGTAGGGTCCAATAACATGTGAGATGCAACCCGGATGGCTCCTATAGCTCAAAGAAAAATTAGGCCTCCAGAGCAGGATCTGGATCACTGGTGATTATTAGCCCTGTCACTTTGGACCCTGGGCGTATTGAGTTGAAAAGACAAGGCAGTAGGGCAGGACAAAACATAATTTAGAGCTGCTATATAGGACAAAGTGAGTAGATGGTCTAGACCCTGTGAGTGAACATCAAAGAGAGGTCCACATGGAGGAATGAATTAAAGTCAGCAAATATAAAGGGGTCAAGAATACAAAGAAACAGAGTCAAGGCGGGTCATGAGAACAGGAAGAAGCAGAGAATGTGTCCCAGAAACAAAGACATCTTCCAACTCGTGGTAAAGTCATTTCAGACATCTTACGCTCTGTGGTAGAGTGGAAAGGTTTTTGAATTGGGTGCCAGAAGATCTGCATTGTAACTTGGTTCTACCATCAGCTGGAAGTATGATCCTGAAAAAGCTACTTAAATTAAGTGGAGCTCACTTTTCCCATCTGTGAAATTAGAGATTTCAATGTGGTAACCTCTACTGGTTATATAGTTACAAAATCTATTACCCTTCACCCAGCAGTCTTTATAAACTTTAATTATGAACTCATTAGTAAAGAAATCTCTGCAAGCATCCTCATTTAGAAAAGTGCTACATGGACAAATTTATAAATTATTCACAAATGTAAAATTAGTACATGTACCACTTTACTAATATATTAAGTACATTATAACATATAAAAGTGTAAAAATAATAAAAGATGAAACAATATATTTTAATTGTCTTGCCAATTGTGATGGTAGCCTATAATCATTAACTAGTATCGCAAGGTACAATATTCAGGTAGAGTGAGGTTTATCATTATAATCAATGTAAACATCTGTTTCAAATAGTCTTTGAGAATTTTTATTTTTTGCCTATTTCTTGTCAGACCCAATCTGATTGTCACTGTTTTTATATTGTAATTGGGCTGACAAAGAGATCTTACTTGGATTCAGAGAAGTGTCAGCAGTGTCATTTTCTTGTTCACTTGCTCTTATATTATCAGTATAATCTTCTGTATGAAGTTTCTTTGAACTAATCTTTCTAAAACATTTGTGCAGAATGTGAGTTTAGTTAATGAGATAACACATACATAAATCCACTTAACCTGACTTCCTGGGTTCCCTCAACAGCAGACCCTGAATCAAAGACTTGAATACAGGTCGTTTTCTTGGAAGGTGGCCCCAGGAAGCATTAGAAAGGGGGCGGGAAAAGTGACATAAAGCGTATGTTCACCAGCATGTTGCTGCTGTGGGACCAATCCCAACAGCCGCCCCTGAAGACGCCATGTGGGGCACACCTCAAATCAACATTTCCTGGATGATAGGGAGGCTGGGGCATTTATACACTGACTCTCATTCCACTCTGACTGATGGCTGTCCCTGGGGGAATTAACTCCCGTTACTTCAGAGTTGCACCTGTTTTTGACAGAGCAAACTCCATGGTGTTGGAGAATCCGAAGAGAGATGCTGGTGTTATGGGTGGGAATCTTTTAGCATGCTGCAAACCGTTCACTTCACCTGTTAGGTCGGCTTCGGTGTTTCCTGGACCTCGGTTCCCAGTGTCAGGCATGAGTACGGATACTGAGTCGAGCCAATGACGGAGTGATCACAAACACAAAGCAACCTCATACACGCGGCATATGTTGCCGAGCAAAGTACATCTCAGATGGAGAGCCAGGTCATTCTCCGCGAGTGGAGAAGACCCTAAAGGCTTAGCACAGACTGTCTTTTATATGCTCATTAGTTTGTCCCGCCTCTCTCCTGGGTGGGATTGGTTGCCGATTCCCTGCCTTTGGGTGATTGACAGGTTGGGATTATAGAACAGATTACGTAACAGGTTGCGGTTATGTAACAGTTTCCTTTCTACGCATACGTCTTTCCAGAATCCTTCAAGAAAAACACACTGGAGTGGTCAAAACCATAATGCTAATTAGATGGTAATGTGCCCCAGGTCAGCTAAGGTCATTAGGAGCTCCTCACTGTGCATGCTCCATCCAGGGAACTGTCTCTAGCCACAAATATCTGATATTGCGGTTTCTTTTCTGCATTTTGACTGGTTCTCACTCTCCACCTTTAGCCACTCCCTCTACCTACCTTGCCTTCTGTTTGCCCTCCACCCAGACTTAATACACCTGAGGTGAACTCAGGCGGGCCCTGGAGGTGTGGGACATGGTAACTAGAGTGTCTGCTCCACGTGTTTCAGGTTAGGATTAGGGTCAGGATTAGTAAACTCTGATAGATTGACGCATGCAGAGAAAGGAGAGCATTAGCATCAATCTTTCCCACCATTTCCTCAGGATTGAGAACCATATTTTGGCAACGTATGTATTAACCATTAATAAAGTATCATTTCTTTCACATTTTTTGACAAAATATGTAAACAGAAGCTCTCATATTTTCTTTCCACACCTTGAAGGTCATTTTGTGTATCTCTTGGGAGCCTGCATCTCTGACTTATGATCAGCTTATGATCAGCTCCAAGGCCTGGTGCCTCAGGCAGCAGAGATGCCTGTTCTGACAAAGGATGCCTCAGTCTCATGAAAACATGCCACGTGCTGCAAGTCCTGACAAACTGTCCCCAGTGCAAAACTGTGGGTTTCCGCCAAAAGTGCATGTGCCTATTCTTCAAGGACAAGTTGTCAGAATATTCTGAAACCCTCTGGAGAGTATGAAAACATCAAGCAGCTCACTTACAGAAGTCCTTCAGTGAGCTGCAGGCTATTTTAAAAAATGAACTAGAAGGAGGAAGACAACAGCATCTGTCTATAAGTTGATCCACAGAGCAAGCTCAATTATTGTATCAGTGATGTTTATAATTGTGATGAATCCAGAATTTTCTCTAAACATATCTTTGGCCTCATCACAATTCTATACTTGGATTTAGATGAATTAATAATTTGACCTTCCAAAGGACATTGATTAGGTAATGCCTATATGCTAACCTACTGTAAAAAGTGGTATGGGTTATAAAAAGATGAGTAAAACTTGGTGGGGGACTTATAATCTAATAGGGAGAATGAGTACTGCATTCTCCCTATTAAATAACCATTTTACCACTGTCCACATTTTTAAGCTTTTAAGGTGGACAGTGGTAAGAACCATGATAAATATATCATGGGCTGTGAAAATTCTACCAATTATTTCTGCAACAAGTAATTTTTTTATTCATGTAATAATAGCTAAGACTAGTCCAAATTCCATGCCCTAGAAATTTCTTTAAACCTAGCCTTCTTGGGAGCCCACTAAGTTGAAGTTTAGTAATAAGTATATTTGAGCTTAGGAAAGACAATGAGGCTTGCAATAGGCTGTTACCTCAGTGACCTCTACACTGGGCTCTAAAAAAGCCCTCAAGAGACAAAGCAGAGTAATTCTTTAATGTCTTGCAGCCTATTTTTAAGCCATAAACGTTTTAAAATACATAAGCAAAATTTGAAAACAAAAATTTTGAAATAGACAACATATTGCAGTTTTCTTGAGAGTGGAAGTATTTTCTCAATAAAGATTTTATCATAAAATGGCACCCTTTATTGTGACTTTTGTTTCCTAACAAAAAAATCAATTTATAATGAGATTACACACATAGAAGAATTTACAACAGAAATTAGAATAGAAAATCAAGCTCAGCAAAGCTCTTGAGAATTATATTAATAGTAAATAGTAGTAAATAGTAATACTTCATGTTGAAGTAACGAGGCACTCTATACTTTTCATATTAGGTACAACCTGTAATCTAATAAGTACATTTTTTCATTTGGTCCAAAGACAAAAAAAATAATGAATTGTTTATGATAAAAAATCTATTTGTCCCATTGACCTACCTACCACCTCACATATT
Source organism: Lepilemur ruficaudatus (assembly GCA_963574885.1). Lineage (NCBI taxonomy): Eukaryota > Metazoa > Chordata > Mammalia > Primates > Lepilemuridae > Lepilemur > Lepilemur ruficaudatus. The sequence continues at coordinate 35,276 of CAUYRT010034140.1, forward strand.
TAGAACATATATTAGACAACTCTTTAAAACATAATTTAGTCACAACCTTCAAATTAGTATTTATCTATTCTTTTCGTTGTGCAAATTTTGTTAAGCTCTGCTTGAATTTTGGAACTTCTCATAACACCAAGCTGCTAAAGTACCAAGCTAAATTCCATTGCTTAAGGCAGTAAATATCCCAGTCTTAAATCTACCTCACGAAAGTATATTACCACTTCCTTACTTTTTTCTTTTGCAGAGAGTGTGTATTATAACTTTTAAAACCTCATATTTTCCTGCTGCCTCAACATCCCCACAAAGAGGTTGCAAGCACCCTGCCCAGGCAACCAGGTGTACCAGTGGGATAAATGCGTCCTTGCCACAAGATGTCCAGCCTACCTTCCCCTGACTGTGAGCTAGTAACAAACATAGCAATAAAATCCCCTCATGTCTTCTCTTGTACCCTACCCTGAACCCCAATAAAGGCACTTGCTCATGGGTCCTCTCCTTCTCTCTGCTTCCCATCTGCTTGGTTGAGTTTGCTTCCTTGACATTCCTTTCCAGGTGACCCTCTCTCAGTAGGCAGTGACTCTGTCTCTCTGGAACCTGTGAGTATGATAAACTTTATTTTTTCCTGAGTCTCTCCTCTGTTTCTTCTTGTGGCCACACCTGACTGACCATCACATAAAAGAAAGTAAAACAGAGTGATTCTTCCCCCCGCCCCCACCTTTAGGAAGGAGAGTAAGAGAAAGATCAATTTCTATTAAAAGTGCTATGATACCATTCATTTCTAAACATTTTCTTGAAAAGTTCAAAAATTATTCTCAAATTGTATTAGCTAGGAAGGCATCAGATTATTTAGGATTTCAGATTGCACTAAGATTAAAGTAAATGACTAAGACTCTGTAATTAGTTTGTAATTTATTCATCTATCTATCCTTTTATCCATCCATCCATCCATGCATCCATGCATGTAGTCCTTCAATAGGTGCTGTCCCTGGCACTGAGGACACAAAGAAGGTGGAATTACGGTGTGATGCAGAAGTCAACCATGTAAACAAATAATTACCATACATGAGGTAAGTTCAGTAACAGAGGTGCATACCTCCTAACTCTCATGGGTAGGGCAGAGGATAGAGTGATGCACACTGTCTGAGGTCAAAAGATTTCAAGAAGAAGGTTAAGTTGAGTATTCTAGGATGAATGTGAGTTTATCAGGCAGGCAAAAAAAAAACAGGTTTCTAGAAGGCCCTCTGAGCAAAGTGTCGAATATATAGAAAACTGAAAGAAAGAAAGAATTTGACAATTTTAGAGAACCACAAACTGTCTAGTACTGTGGAAGCAAGGGTAACAAAGAGTGATTTGAGGCAAGTGGTGTGAGTGTCTGTGAATGTTACACTAAGAGATCTGGACCTTATTCTGGAGGTGATGAGGTGCCATTAGGGCTTTAAGGAGAGAATGAACTGCTCAAAATTTTGCCTTAGAAAGATCTCTCCAGAGAGAGCGTGGGATGAGTTAGAAAAAGGAGAGATTGGAAGTATTGAGTTTTACACATATATTTCTATTCTCCACGTGGAATGTCTTCTGTCCTTCCATATCAGCCCGTATGCATATCAAACTCTTTAATCTGTGAGATTAAAAATTTAATAGTTCCCAAAATTTAATAGTTTAATAGCCTTAGAGAAAAGACAAAAACAAAACAAAACAAAACAAAACACTAAACTGGGCACAGTGACACATCCCTATAGTTCCAGCTACTCAGAAGGCTGATGCAGGAGGATCGCTTGAGCCCAGGAGTTTGGGGTTGTAGTGTCCTATGATCACACCTGTGGTCACTGCACTCCAGCTGGGGCAATGTAGTGAGACCCCAACTCTTAAAAAAATAAGAGGAAAAAACCCCCACTGGAACAAAACAGGCAAAAGATATTAACAAGTGGATTCAAAAAAGGAAATATAAAGGGCTTTTAAACATATGAAAAGATTATCAATATTATTTATAAAAAGAAAAATGCAAATCAGAACCATACAAAGATTACATTTCATGCACAAAAGTGGCAAAGATTTTTTAAAAATGATAACATAGTCCTAACTGTGTGGGAGTATAAATTGTTACAATCAATCATCTTTTAACAGTGTTTTGGCAATACCTACCAAAATTACAAAAACCCATATCCTTTAGCCAAGATTTCACTTCTAAGGATTTATCCTACAGATTTACTGGCATATGTGGAAGATGACACATGTACTCAGTTAGTTATTGCTGCATTGTTTGTAATAGCAAAAGGCTGAAAACATCCTAGTGGGGGGTTGTTTAAAGAAATTGTGATACATCAGTTCATAGTAGATGGAGTCAATAGCCCTTCAGATCTTCCTTTATACAAGCCTTTTGCCATGTCACTTTGCAGGGCTCTCCCACTCTGGGTGGGGTGTAATGCCCTTCTCCTTGGCTTTAGCACGTGATTTACTCTGGCTTGTAGCATGTTGACAGGTATGATATAAGCAGTATCCTTAAAAGGACTTACATGGATTAGGCTTGCTTGCTCTTATGCTTAAATTGTTGCCATGAGAATAACATGCGTATGCTATTCCACTGGCCTTGGGGAGAAGGTCAGAGCAATTTGGAGCAAAACTGTCCCTATATCCATGCTATGGACTACTACTCAGCAAAAGAATAAAAATCAGTGAATTATTGATACTTGTGACAACATGGATGATTTCAAATTAATTACACAGAGTGAAAGAAGCAAGGTAAAAAAGAGCATATAACTGTATGATTACATTTATATGAAATTCTAAGAAAATTCAAATTAATCTATAGTGTCAGAAATCAAATTAATGGTTGCCTAGAGATGGGATGATTTAGATGTGACATGTGAATAGAGATTATAAAAGTGCATGAGGAAAGTTTTGAGGATAATAAATATGTTTCTTTTCTTTTCTTTTTCTTTTTTGAGACAGAGTCTCGCTCTGTTGCCTGGGCTAAAGTGCCGTGGTGTCAGCCTAGCTCACAGCAACCTCAAACTCCTGGGCTCAAGCGATCCTTCTGCCTCAGCCTCCCAAGTAGCTGGGACTACAGGCATGCCCCACCATGCCCGGCTAATTTTTTCTATATATTTTTAGTCGGCCAAGTAATTTCTTTTCTATTTTTAGTAGAGACGGGATCTCCCTCTTGCTTAGGCTGGTTTTGAACTCCTGACCTTGAGTGATCTGCCCGCCTTGGCCTCCCAGAGTGCTAGGATTACAGCTGTGAGCCACCGAGCCCTGCCTGTTTATTTTTTTGATTGTAATGATGGTTTCAAGGGTATATACATAAGT
>CAUYRT010034145.1:0-21389 GCA_963574885.1 Lepilemur ruficaudatus
AAAAATCATACAAAGTATGTTGTCTGATCACAATAAAATTAAATTAGAAATCAATAACAAAAAAATCTGGAAAACAAATATTTGGAAACTAACATACTTCTAAATAATCTATGGTCAACTAAGAATTCAAAGGGGACATTAGAATCTCAAAGTGAATAAAAATGAAAACACATCATATAAAACTCTGTGGGATATGACAAAAGCAGTACTTAGAAAGAAATTTATAGTGTTAAATACCTATTTTGAATATAAATTCTCAAATCAATGGCTTCCTATTCTACCTCAAGAACAAGTGAAACCAAAGCAGAAGAACAGAAATAAAAAAAGATAAGAGCAGAAGGCAATCAAATAGATAACAGGGAAACAAAAGAAAAAAAAATCAATGAAACCTAAAGTGGATTCTTTGAGAAGATCAATAAAATTTATAAACTTCTACACAAACTGATAAGAAAATAAGAGAGAAAACTCAAATTACTATTAACAGGAATAAGAGAGGGGGCATCACTACAGAGTCTATAGACATAAAGAGAATAGTAAGGGAATATTATGAACAACTTTATGCCAATAAATTTGACAACTTACACAAGATAGACAAATTTCTTGAAGACACAAACTACTAAAGTTCATTCAAGGAGAAATAGGTAACTTATATAGCCACTTATCTACTAAAGAAATTAAATTTGTAGCTTAAAATCTTCCCACCAAAAAAAAAAAAAAAAAAAACCACTGAAGATTCGTATGGCTTTACTGGTAAATTCTATGCAAGATTTAGGAAGAAATAACACCAATTCCATAAAAACTCTTCAAGAAACATGAAGAGAAGGGAATATTTCCCAACTATTTCTATGAATCCAGCATTATTCTGATGCCAAAACTAAACAAAGGCCATGTGAATATATATAGATATACCACTATCCCTTATGAATATTATGCAAAATTCTTAATAAAATTTTAGCAAATCAAATCCATAGTATATAAAAAGGATAATAACGTCATAACCAAGTGGGTTTATCCCGAGGATACCAGGTTGGTTTAATTTATTTGAAAATCTGTCAATGTAACTTACCATGTGTTATGGGGTTGAACTGTACTCCCGAAAAAGATACGTTGAAGTCCTAACCCCTGGTATCTGTGAATGTAATCTTATTTGGAAATAAAATCTTTGTAGATATAATGAAGCTTGAATGGGTCATTAGGGTGGACTCTAATCTAATATGACTGGTATCCTAATTTAAAAAAAAAATTCCATGTAAAAACAGAGACTCACAGGAAGAGTGCCCTGTGATGGCAGAGGCAGAGACTGCAGTGATGCAGTTGCAAGCCAAAGAAGGCCAAGGATTGACAGCCACTACCAGAAGCCAGGAAAAGGCACAGAAAAATTCTACCCAGAGTCTTAAAGGGAGCATGGCCATGTTGATATCTTGATTTCAGATGCTAGCCTCCAGAACTGTGACAGAATAAACTCTATTATTTTAAGCTACCCTACTTGTGGTATTTTGATACAGCAGACCTAGGAAACTAATATGTCGTATTAAAGAAGAAAAACCATGTGATCATCTACATAGATACAAGAAACATTTTTGACAAAATCCACTATCAATTTCTGACCAAAACTTTCAGCAAACTAGGAATAGAAGGGGCTTTCCCAACTTAATAAAGAGCATCTATTAAAAAAACTATATTTGGCCAGGCGCGGTGGCTCACGCCTGTAATCCTAGCACTCTGGGAAGCCGAGGTGGGGGGATTGCTCAAAAGTCAGGAGTTCGAAATCAGCCTGAGCAAGAGTCAGACCCCATCTCTACTAAAAAAATACAAAGAAATTAATTGGCCAACTAAAATATATAGAAAAAATTAGCCGGGCATGGCAGCACATGCCTGTCTGTACTCCCAGCTACTCGGGAGGCTGAGGCAGAAGGATCACCTGAGCCCAGGAGTTTGAGGTTACTGTGAGCTAGACTGATGCCACGGCACTCTAGCCCGGGCAACAAAGTGAGACTCTGTCTGAAAAAAAAAACAAAACTGTATTTAACAGCATACTAAGTATGAGAGAATGAATGCTTTCCCGCTAACATAAGAACAGGGAAAGAATGTCTCCTCTCACTCCTATTCAATGTACCAGATGTTCTAGCCAGTGCAATTAGAAAAGGAAATTAAAGGTATCCAAGTTAGAGGGAAAGAGGTAACACTGTCTTTATTCATAGATGACATGATTATTATTTAGAAAATTCCATGAAATCTATCAAAAAACTACTAAAACTGATATGAGTTTAGCAAAATGTCAGGATACAAGACTAATACAAAAAATAAATTGTATTTCTATATACTAGCAATGAAGATTTAAAACTTGATATTTCAAAACATCGCTATATTAGAATCAAAAATGTGAAATATGAAGACTTAATTTAATTTTTAAAATATACAAGACTCATACACTCTAAGCTACGATACATTGGTGAAAGAAATTAAAGAAGATCTAAGTAAATGGAGAGAAATTCTGTGTCATGAATTTTGTGTCAGAAGACTCAAAATTCTTAGGACATCAATTTTCCCCAAATTGAGTAAGGCAATCCCAATCAAAATCCCAGTAAGCTTTTTTGTAGAAATTGACAAGCTGACTCAATGCAAAAAAAAAAAAAACCAGAAAAGCCAAAACACTGAGAAAAAGAAAGTTGGAGGACTTACACTATCCAATTTTAAGACTTTTTATAAAGTTACAATAATCAAGACAATGTGGTATTGGTGTAAAGACAGGCAGATAGATAGATGGAATAAAATGAAGTCAAGAAAGAGACCCATACATGTATGATCAATTGATTTTAAACAAAGATCAGATTGGATTAAGTGTAAAAATGATTGTCTTTACTAATGGTGCTTGGATAACTGGAAATCTGTATTAGTTTTCTATGACTCCTGTAAAACATTACCACAAACTTTGTGGCTTAAAACAACACCAATCTTACTACTTTCAAGTCCTGGAAGTAAGAAACCCAAAATAGATCTCACTGGGATAAAATCAAGATGTTAGCAGGGATGTATTCTCTCTGGAGCACCTAGGGGAGAATCCATTTCTTTGCTTTTTCCTGCTATTAGAGGCCACCAGCATTTTTTGGCCCATGTTCCCCCTTCCTCTACCTTCAAAACCAGCATTGATGGGCCACATTCATATCACACTACTATCTCTCTGGTTCTTTTTTCAGCTTTCCACTTCCACATTTAAGAGCCCTTATGGTTACATTGGTCCCATCCAGATAATTCAGGATAATCTCCCTATCTTAAGGTCAGCTGGTTAGCAACTTTAATGTCACTTGCAATCTTAATTCCTGATTGCCATGTACCCTAATATAGTTCCAGGTTACAGGAACTAGGACATAGTTTTTTTTTGGGGGGGGGACATCATTTTGTCTATTGTTAAATTCATACACACACAAAAAATGAACTTAGGTCTATATCTCACACCTTATATAATTAACTGAAAATAGATCATAGACATAAATGTAAAACCCAAAACTATAAAATTTCTAGAAGACATTGAAGAAAATCTTTGCGACCTTAGGGTAGGCAAAGATTTCTTAAATATGACACCAAAAGCATAATCCCTAAATGAAAAACTGATGAATTTGACTTCATCAAAATTAAGAAGTTCTGTTCTCCAAAAGACATTGTTAATAAAATTAAAAAAGCAAACCACAGACTGGTGAAAAACATTTGAAAATCACATATTTAATGAAGAATTGTGTCCAGAATGTATAAAGAACTCTCAAACCTTCATAATAAGAAAACAAACTCAATTTTTAAAAATTTGGCAAAAGATTTAAATGCTCACTTTAGCAGATATATAGACTGCAAATAAGCATTTGAGAAAATACTCAATCCTATTAGTCATTAGGAAAATGAAAATTAAAATTACAATGAGATACTATGATTTATTAGAATGTGTAAAAGTTAAAAGATTGAACCTATCAAGGGCTGGTGAGGATGTGGATGAGGATGTGAAATGGAACTCTCCTACACTCCTGGTAAGAATGTACAATGGTACAACCACTTCAAAAAACAGTTTGACAGTTTCTTAACTAGGTGAATATGCCCCTACCAAGTGACCTAGCCATTCCACTCTTGGAGAGAAATAAAAGCATAAATTCATGTAAAGACTTGTAAGCAAATGTTTATAGCAACTTCATCTATAATAGCCAAAACCAGGAGGTGATCCAAAAATCCAACAACAAGTGATCAAATAAACAAATTATGATATATCTATACAATGGAATACTGCTCAGTATTTGGATGAATCTCAAAATAATTATGTAGAGGGAAAGAAGTCAGACAAACATAAGTATACACTAAGTGATTCCATTTTTATAAAATTCTAGGAAATGCAAAGTAATCTATACTGACAACAAACAGACCAGTGGTTGTCTGGAGATAACCAGAGTGGGGGACTGGGAGGGGTGGGATGAGAGGGTGGGATTACAGATGGGAGCAGTGAAACTTTTGGAGGTGATGAATATGCTCTTGATTGTGACAATGGTTTCATCGGTGTATGCTTATGTCAAAACTGATCAAATTGTACACTTTAAATACATGCAATTTGCCAAATGTCAATTATTCCTCAATAAAGCTGCTTTAAAAACCAATATTTTTTTAAAAAAAAGCATAGGGAATAAAGGTATATGTGCTTACAAGGAAAGACCAGTTATCTTGAGGGAATTATACGGGGCTTTCATGGTTTATAAAATATATAAGTAATATTAAAATACTGAAATTTTCATAATGTGGATTCTTTATCATGAGGGGCCTGGTGGGGGAGGGAGAGAGACAGACAAAGAGAGAGATAAAGGGAGAAAATCATCACCTGGGGAAACTTTTTCACATGGTGCATAGAATGCCAGGGAAGAAGAAGGAAGGAATATGTTCAGGGATGTGTGTGTGTGTGTGTGTGTGTGTGTGTGTGTGTTAGAGAGATAAAGATCCCTCACCCCTATTCGAAGATCTAAGGAAGGAAGGGATAGCATGGGACGGATGGAAGAGGTGTTTTAGGAAGGTAGATGTGCCCATAAGGCTGGAATGAGGAGTTCAGAGTAGAAATTGTGCTGGAAGAGGGCCTAAGCACCGCAGCAGGAGTGTGGCTGTGGACTGAAATGGAAAACTGTGGAAGGCAATGGGAAGGAAAAGCAATAGCATGTGTTGATGGCTTATATATGGAGTGGAGCAGGTGTGGGCGGGAAAGAGGGAGGGGTGGTGGACAGGAGTCCAAGGTGCCTCCTAGGGAGACTAGGTAACTGAGAGAATAGTGGCCTGACTAACAGGAAAAAAAACTTAGAGGAGAAACCAGTCTGGGGAAAGATGGGCAAGTGATTAAGTAAGATATTATGTAATCTGACCCCTCATTTCATCAATGAGAAAACAGTGAAGTAGAGGGTAAAGTGGCTCGCCCGAGGTCGCACAGAAGAATCCATGAGACAGGCCGGTTTCCATGCTGTTCCACTATTACACACATTTCCTCTTTTACCTGGAGTCTGAAGTGATGATGGGTGTCCAGGTGGTAATGTCCAATTGACAATTAGAACTGTCAGCATAGCACCTGGGAGAGGACTTGGGAGCTGGAAATATTGATTAAGGAGCTAGGAGCTGGCTGAAGCAGTAAGAGCAAATGAGATAAAAGGTTTTCTATCCATTTCCATTAACTTTCCTCTCTGGATGAATTATCCACTTGTATGTTCTGCTTTCCACTCAAATCAAATTTGCCTTAGAACCAGCACCTCTTCCCATTTTCCTGACTTCATTATTCCAATTTCATAGATTAGAACCTGAGAAAGTTGTTGGGTTCCTCCCCCTCCTCTACTTCCTGCATCCATGCTGTCATAAGCCAGTGTTTTCCTTTGAAAATTCATCTGTTGCCCCCTTTTCCCTCTAAGGCCATCTGAGCACAGCCTTCAGCTCTGTGATCTTGAGTTTCTACAACAGCTTTCCACCCCGCCTCCCCAGGCAAGGTGGGGAATGAAGCCAATGAATGAAAGAAAAGATAAGCCAGAGAGACACAAGTGACAGGAACACGCTGGACTTGGAGACCAGGTGAGAGGGTGTCAGGAAGGGGATGGGGTCAAAAATGTCAGATGCCGCAGGGAAGTGAGGGGGAGTCAGGGGTTGAGACATGGAGACAGGACTTGGCTAAGCAGCAGGTCACAAGTGACCTTCAAGAGAGAAAGAGGAGAGTAGAACCCGGTTTTAGGACAGAGTATGTGGTGAGGGATCAAAGCACAGGACAGAACCCCACAGCAGGCAAGACAGGGGCTGTGTGTGGTGAGGGATGGAAGCAGCAGAGGGAAATCATCTGTTCATGAGGTCTGGGCAGTGAAAAAGAAAATAAATAAGACAGATGTCAAGTCAAGTTTGGGATGGGATGTCAAGTTTCCAAATAGTTATTTTGCTTTGATTTTTCAAAATGGAGCAGGCTACGCGTAGCTAAAAAGCTGGGGGAAGACATGGCAGAGAGAAAAAAGAAAGGTATAGGAAATTCTGAAGCTGGGAGACTATTAATGTCACTCAGAAAATGGAAGGGTGGGTGGCCTTCCCTGTCGCGTGAGCAGCCAGCATCCTGAGGTTGGTCTGCATAAAGGAAACGGGTGGAAGATATTTGGGCCTCAAATCTTGATTCCCAGCCCTCAGTCCATATTGCACAGGAAATTTCTAACAGAAAGCTGTTTCCTTTGTCACACTATCTTCTGTTTAGAATGAGGATAGGAAGTAATCTGTCCTGTTCTTTTAACAAATCCAAGGGAACGCCAAAACATCCCCTGGTCTTGGCCTTGTTTGATATACAGCTGTGACAGCCCCAAAGCTCTTCCTGACCTCTACTCTGAATTTTTCCTGGTACAGTTGAAGCCCATTTCGTCTCATCCTGTCTTTAGGGGAAGCATTTGGTGACCAAAAAACCTGCCTGAGTGAGGAAATCTGCAGGGGGTAAAGTATCACAGATTTTCTACAGATTTTGAGGAAGTCGCCTTCATATGCTCTACACCCACGTCCCCTGTCAGCTTTTACCTAACTGGAAGAGAAGAAGGAACTCAAAAAAACTAAGAACCTTCAAATATACCTTGGTTTCCACTGACATTTTAAGAGAAAGGAACCTTTAGTCATATCAGAGCTTTAGGTCCAAGGAAGCCAGAGAAATTCTGCACCTCATAAACTAAAAGATAAAAGATATCTTAAACTACCCAAGAAGAGTTATGTGTGCTTAAGAAGTAGCCAGACACACAATCCAGTCAGCCCAAAAGCCTCTCTGTCACCAAGTGGGCCCAAGGAAGAGCAATATTGCCTCTCCAACACCATCTCAAGAGGCTAAGAGGGTCTTTACGTAGTCTTGCAGAAAGTGACAAGGAAGGAATTAGATGTGGAAAAGAAAGTGAGAAGCAGAGAGGTTAGGATGAAAAAGAAATAAAGACAGATGTGAAAGAAAGATGATGATAAGAAGACAGCAAACTAAGAAACAGTGGGGGGGCACGAACAAGGGAGAGAGTCTCTTTTTGCTGTTCACTTTGAGCAGAAGTCTTACAAATAAAGTTTTATTGGAACATAGCCATGCCCATTAGTTTATTTAGTGTTTATGGCTGCTTTTGTGCTACAAGGGCAGAGTTGAGTGGTTGCAACAAAGACCATATGGCCTGCAAAGCTGAAAATATTTACTATCTGGCACTTAAAAAAAAATGTTGGCTGACCCCTGGCTTAGAGTAATAACAATGTTATAACTTCCTCTAATACTCATAGGCCCTTCATGGTTCTTCAACTATTCTTTATGCTTGAAGTTATCTTCAGAAACTATTGCCCTGAAAGAAACCAAGGCTTGAGCAAAGCAATGGCTTAAAGAGTAAGCAAAGTAAAATTGCCCCAAGATACAAAAGAAATTGCGAAGTTAAGGAGCAAATCTGACTCTCAAAAAGACTGCTACAGATGAGAAATGTATGTGGAGGAGATGGGTGTGTGTGTGCGTGTGTGTGTGTGTGTGTAAAACATGCAACAGTTTTAGCATTGTTGAATATTAATCAGAAATATTAATATATATACAAAACTGTAAATATATATGTATACTTTTGATTAGTATTACATTTCTATATATACATTTGTTTCCCACATTAGTATTTAGCAAAAGTAAAATTACAGTTGTTTCATGGTGAAAGGCTGATACTGTATGGTGCCCAAGGGAGTTAAAGGAGCTGATCAATATAATAGAGGGATAATAATATGAAGTTGAAATATAGAAACAGGCAAATTTTAGGGAAAGAAAGTGCTGTATTTCTATCATCTTCTTCTGATATCGAGCTGAAGGTATAAGTTTGAAAGTGGTGTTTTTTACACCTCTATCCAAGGTGCTTGGTAACACAAGACTGAGGTGGGAAAAAGCTGAGAGTTAAGGGTAAATGCCATCCCATGAAACGTGAAACACGGAGTCATCTAGGCCATTCAGGCACTTTTGCAAACAAATTAAAGAGACAGGTGAGAGCCACACGTCTTTTGCGTTTGGCTCATATTTTTCCAATATTTTCTTCAGATTACTCCTCCCTACACCTTATAGAACTATCCCACCCCATCTTGTCTTGCCTTCTACCCCAACACTCACACACATGCACCTACTCCATTCCAGGCACAAGATTCTACTCTTCATTCTCTCATTTATCCAGCAATCTTTCCCCTGTCCCCACCTGTAGTCTTCTGCTCAAAGGCACAGGCACTGCTGGTGACCTGCCCCAAATCCATCCTGCCCTGCCCCTCCACTAACAGAACTGCAATATTATCCAGGATGGCAACGTGTCCAGCTAAAATGTGCACCTTCCCAAACTCCAGCTAGGGGTGGCCAAGTAACCTGTTTCTTGTCATGAGATATGACTGAAAAAAAAAAGTCTGCTAAGGATTTAGGGAAAGTTTTTGCCTTCCTCATGAGTGTGCTGCTTTCACCTACCTTTCCTTCCTTCCTTTCCATCTTTCCTTTCTTTCCTACCCTTCTGTCTTTATTCTTTTTCCTGCTTGGTCCACAGACACGACCCTTGAGGTGGAGCAACTATCTTGGGAACATAAATCAGGAAAACTACAAGCTGAGGATGGTGGAGTAGAAAGAGAGAAGGAGCCTGGGACCCTGATGGCACCTTGAAGCTGCTGCATCAGCCTTGGACTTCTCATTTTGTGAGAATCATATGCCTCTATTTAGTTCAGGTCCTGTTGTCAGGTCTATGTAGTGAATGGCCTAATGCAACTAATTGCCACACCCATATTCTCTCTTCTACCTGGAAAGCCATTCTCTCCCCACCCCACAGCCAACTCTTGAAGTGCTATGCTTTCAACAAAGGCCACCGTAAATTCACCCCCTTCAAGCAGGCATTCCTAATATCTCAAAATCAATCTCCTTCTCTCCTATAGTCACATAGGGCACAATGAAAATCATTAAAATAGCTTACCTGTATCAAGTCTGCTTCATGTCATAAATATTTATGTGTGTTTATTCACACATCTCCCCCTAGCTGCTAAGGGCAAGGATCCTATTTTGCTCATTTTGAATGCCTTGCAGCACCCAGCCCAGTGCACAGAGCTATCACTCAGTACAGGATTGTTAAACTTTGATTGGACAAATGCTCCTCCCTTCCCAAGTGTATGTTACGGATCATATTAAAACACCTGGCTTCTATGTAGATGGGATGGGAAAGTTAACAATTAGGAAAATAGACTTTAGAAACCCTAGTCATGTTTTGACAGTTTAGAAACTATGTGGCCCGGTGCTGCCTAATTGGCCAGATGTATAAACTAAGGTCAAAAGAAGGGACAGAAACGAGAAGGCATTGAAAGTCCTAAACTGGGCCTACATATCATCAAACTAGTATGCTGCTTTCACTAAACTCAACCTCAAATCAGTATCTGTTAGAGGTAGACTCCTATCCATAGCAGTTAATCTAACGTATTATGTTTTAATTATAAATACAGTTACACTTCTGATTATTTAATATTTTTCTTTGGAGTGACAAAAATTTATTGGCCATCTATTATGTGCCAAGTCTGGAATGACCAACCATCCTAGGCTGCCTGTGACTGAGGGGTTTCTGAAGACACAGGAATTTTCAGTGCTAAAACCAGAAGCGTCAGACCCCAGCACACCAGGATGGTTGGTCACCTGAGGAGCTCCGTTTTGATACTTAATATAAAGCAGTGGAAGAGAAAGTCGTTGCCTCTGCTGGTGTGGAGCTGTACAGTCTAATGGGTTTTTATTTGGGCTTCCTAGCAATTGCAAATATATTTGCATCCTGTAACTATATTTTCACATCATTCATGTTAGATTTTTGTTATATGGTAATCAAGCTAATCCAATACTTCCAGGTGCTAACACCACAAATCTCATAGCACAGTTGGCTGTCTGTGTCGGGGGAAGATGAAGGACTTTGGAATAGGAGAGTAAGCAGAAGTTCAGGTCATGAATGTGGTCATTGTTCTCCCCGCTGTGAATTCCAACCCATGTTAATCACAGCCTGAGCCAGTTGTCTGTTATTCTTGGATCAGCAGGCATGCTCCATCTTCAGGTTCTCAGCCCTCTTTGTGACACTGATTTTGACCTGTTGGGTGGAACAGTGCCATCTTTGGAAAGGGCCAACAAATATCAACCTTTCCCAGGGGCATGTGGAGGTCACCTGACTGTGGCATCTGCTGATACGGCCATCACAGCTGTCTGGAGCATGATTTTTCCTCATCATATGCATTCCTCCTATAGCTGGATGCTGGGTTAAAGAGAAAAAGCCCTCCCATTCTTTAGTAAAGAGTATATGGATGACTTATTTCCCCTCTTAGAATGTCAATCTTCCCAGATAATATGCACTTCTGAGTTTAATAATCTGAAGGTCCTCTCCCAGCTCAGCAGCCAGCCACTCAACAAAGGCTGAGGGTCCCGGTTCCTCCCTTCCAAGAGCCAGTGGAGTACTTGCCACTCTGTAGTAGACCTTTTTTCTTCAGTCTTCAGATTTCATCTCTACTAGGCTTTAATAACAACCGCCACTGGTTTTCTACTGTTGGCTAGGTATCATGCTAGGTATTTCTATATGCATCATCTTACTTAAAATGCACAACAACTCAAAGTAGACATTGTTATTCCCACTTCCAGATGAAGAAACTGAGGCACAAAGAAGTTAGGAAACTTTTCCTGGGTCACACATTATAAATGGATAGAGTAGAATTTGGATCCCACTCTACCAGACTCTTTTCTGAGGGTTGATTTGATGATCTGGAAAATCTTGGATGCTTGAAAGTGTGAGGAGGACTTCAAGAGAAGAAATAATTTTGTGTCTTTTGATCTCTAGATTTTGCTTGGGGCGGGGGTTGGGAGGACACTGAACACTGCAAATTAGGGAGAAAAGCTTGACAAAAAATCTGGTCTGTGTTGCCTTGCCCTAGATAAAATGTTAACTTAATTTGTAACTATATGTGAAATTTGTGCTTTGAAGCAATAAGAACTTAATTTTAAAACTGCCTTAGAAGATTTTTAAGAGCAGATTTTCAACAAATAAAACTAAACTGCTTAATTTCATTTTGATAGAATTTTTATGACAAAGATACTTTCAGTGGCCTAGAGCTACCCTTTCAAAAGATACAGATCAGAGAAGTTGGGAAGTGAATCTCGGAGCCTGACCCCATCGATTCCCATGCCAGCTGTTAGCAGAGCAGTCAGGGTGGTGCAGGGATCCCATGGTGGGCATTTACAGATGAGGAAAATAGAGCCTGCAGTGATTTATTCCCAGTGTCCTGCAAACTGCCTGGTTTGTAGTAGGTACTTGATAATTTTATTGAATAAATGGGTAAAGGACCAAATAAATAAACAGAACAAGTGATTTTCCAGAAGGTCATACAGCCCGGACAAAAATCCAATGTTATAAATCTTAACTCCATCTCTCCATCTATTTACATCATCCTCCGGGGGAGCCCAGCCAACTTTAAAATGGATATTTGGATGTCAGAATGAATAGAGCATTGTACTGATTTAAGTAATATCAAAATTTTAATTAGAGATATGGAAAAGATGGAGCTGATGAAGACCTCCTGTTATGCAGACGCCAGGACCATTCAATGTGGTCGGTGTGATTTCTAATGAGCATCTGCTCTACCTCACCAATCCCCTTGTGCAATATGCAGTTCACATTACAAAGTCAACAGTTCTTTATCATCTGTGTGGCCAGTCACCCTTTTGTTGTCTCTTCCTTGTAATTGTTTAACCTGGCTTCTCCTGCCACATTTCTTGGCTGCCCACTCCTTCTGCCCATCAGTCAGATTGTTCTCAGGGAATGTAAATGTGCAGAAAACATTCCAGGGACAGTTATAACTGATTATGTGTTTTATCTACTGCTTTGGATTATCCGTGCCCTGTATGGATACACAGCATAGGCTGTTTTAACAACACCCCGGGATGGGGAGCACTCTGAGATGCACACTCAGTTCTCTATTGTCTGTGCAATGGAGTCAAGAGCCATGCGGATGCACAGCAGACATTTTTAAATCAAGGTATAGTCCATACTCATTGTAATTGTATATTTTAATGAGTGTTTACAACTTTATGTATACCTGTGTGACCATCACCCCAATCAAGACACATTTCCAGCATCCCAAAAGGTTCTCTTGTACCACATCTCAGTCAATCTGTCCCTACCTTAGCCACAGGCAACCACCAGTTTCTATGTCACTATAGAATAGATTTGTCTTTTCTAGGGTTTACCTAAATGGAATGATAAAGTATGTATTCACAAAAGTTATTTATACTTGGCTTTGGAATGGCTTCTCTGATTTCCTTCCCAGTGATGTCTGTTGCAGGCTGCTATTAAAATGTGATCACGTTCCGTACACCCACACTGGTTTGACAGGGTGGGCATAGCTGAGACTTGGAAGAAATCTAAGAGGCAAGACGTGGAGGCTGATGAGCATAATTATTGGTAATGAGAAGAATGTTGGCTCTCCCCAGCATTGGCAGAATATGACAAAGCATGTGTGTTCACGTTGTGCCCTGAACCTATTTTCAAGGTCGCTCACTACAGCTTCTCCTAAACTTAACTGCCTAGGAATCCTGTGCACTTTGCCTTGAATGGACCCTTCATTTGGAAACTGCGGACGCTAGGCAGCCCCTCTCAGCCACGGAGTCATTGCTCCCTCTGGTGTAAACACGGAGATCTGTCACCCCATGCCATGAGGCGTTCCCACCCATGGCAGTCTTCCCCTGACATCAAGGAGCCAAGGCCAGGGAACAAAGCCTCCAGCTGCTGTTAGGTTCATAGGTCAGAGGCCAAGTTTGTGAATGGTGAACATAGAGGAACACCAAGAGATTAACTGCTTGAGAGAAGACAGGAACAGAGAGAACGGAAACCCCAGAGAAGACAGAACTAGCTATACATGAAAGGGGTTGAGGGGTAGAGGCATACCCAGACAAACAAAGCAAGAAGCAATAGAGGTATGGGATTTTTTTTCCATTTACAAGAATTCCTAAAAATTTGCTCCTATGCCCAAAATAGATTCAGACCCCCAGGCTAGGAGAATCTTTGAGAAGTGAGTTTTAACATGGAAATGCTGATAAATCCTTTCAACAACCTATACACCTCCAGGTGCTGCTGGACTTACTTAATCTCTTTAAACCTCCAATAACTTCAGTCATGGAGTTTAAAGTCTCATAAATCTGCACGTGCTTAAAATAGAGAAATATAAATCGTGTTCAGGAGCTTAGGGTTAGGCACAGGAGATGAGCTTCCCAATGCCATTTAAAACCACAGCACAAGGCTTTTCATGAAAATGTTCTAAGAAAAGCTAAAATGCAAGATGCTCAGGTTTCTGGATTGTGGTTCCAAAAGTTCTTACTTTGTTCTTTTTCCTTTTTTCAGGGGACAGGGTGGAGTGCAAAGGAGCATTGACAGGCTATTTAGCTGGAGAGAAAAAAATTGCAAAGACCTGTCTCATTTAGTCCTGTTTTACACAAAATAAAACCAAAAAGAAAAAATAAGAATAAACTACTACCAGAAGTCATTAGGCAACGACACTGTTTCTAGCAAGGTGCCAACGAAAATGATGTCTGCTTTTTGTTAAATTATTAATTCATGCCAAAAAATAAAAGTTATGGATACTAGTCTACTAATAATAGCTATCTTCTCTTTTACATTCCTACTACATGCCAGGCACCTTCTTTGTAAAGAGCTTTAAATACACTGTCTGATTTTATCCCCACAGCAGCCCCATGAGAAATATTATTCTTGTCTCTGTTTTACAGTTGAGGAAACTGAGGTTCAGATTAAGTAATTCACTGAAAGTCACACATCTGGTGAGTGGTGCAGCAAAAATTCAAACCTTGCTTTGGAAGCCCTGATCTCATCCAAGATGCTGTGCTGCAATAGACACAGCCCACGGAGCATCTGGAAGAATCCAATATATCACACCCTGAGAATCAGTATGTCCTCTTCTTCCTCTTTCCTGTCCTGGTCCATTGACCTTTTCAAACTCCAAAGTCTTAGAAAAGTCCACTATGTTAACTGAATCTTTACTCAAAGTTCAATGTCCTGTAGAGAAAATAAGAGTTTCCAGCTTGTGTTGTTTGTTTCAAGTTCCAGTTGGCCTGCAGTGATGTACCACCAAGTGATCCCCAGAAAACCCCTGAACTTTAGTTTCCTCATCTATTAAATAAGGATCTATAAGACCTATTTTGGGGGTTCTGTGGGGGTTAACACATGGGAAGGCTATCAGAAGACTACAAAGGCCAGGCAATTGCTGGGTTTCGTGGTGACTGTGGTGCCTTAAGTGTTATATGGAGTAAAAGCCTTCCTAAGGTGCATCTCCACAGAGAAGACATTACACAGAGGACAGTACATACAGTATAGTCCACAAATCTCTGGGCACGGTCCCTGCTGCCTTGGATGGGGAGAGGGAGAAATAAGAGGAGGAGGGAGTGCCTCTCTCATTTAGTGGCTCTCCAACAATGCTTATGTTTAATGATGCTAACTTATAGTGGGGGATTGTCTTAGTTTGGGGTCCTCCAGAAGCTGACCTTGAAACAAGGATTTGAGAGCCAGTGGTTTATTTGGGAGACAATCCAAGGAAATATCAGCAAGACAGTGAGGAAGTGAGTCATGGAAAGGAAGATAGCCAATAAAAAGTGAATTATTAAGCCAACTACACAGTGGACAACTACAGCTTAATCTTGCAAGGGAACTCTGAGAAACAGTGTACCACAGATACCTCAGAATTATCCTACCTAAGGGATGAGGTTGCTAGAATATTTATACATCATCTCCCATCATGCACTGGTTGAAGGATGCTCCTGGAGGATAGGGCAGTTAATTTTCCAGCGCTTCTGAACTGCCGTGAATCTTGAACCTAGGGACCTTCCAAGGTTCCAGGTTAAATCCTCAAGCACCAAGAGGATACAGATACTGGCAGCTGGAAGTCTGGAAAACACTGAAATGGTAAGGCATGAGGAATGTGGGTCTACTTCATGTCTCTCATACTTGCTTCATATTTCCAGATGGGAAAATCCAAGTTGGAAGGGAGTTAAGTATACTCTTACTCCCTGAGCCACTGTCTCAGGTGTTTTTGAGGTAAAGGCTGTGTTGCACATGAGCTTGAGTTCCTAGTTCCAGGCCAAGAAGATAACTGAGCCAAGGACACATGGGACTGCCTCCTCCTCACTGCCCTGATGCAGTGGCTATCAGGCATCAGTAATATTTCTCATTACAAACAGTGGTTCTCAAGAGCTGTTTGAGAAGTTATTGGGGAAGCCACATTTCTTTAGAGAACCCAGAGGGCATGAAGTCTATATTGAAAATATTGGTTTACGACTGCCTCACTCCCTCACCATGCCAAGTCCCTTGACACTAGACAATTGTAAGGAGTGGTAACAGGAACATAGGATGAGTTAACTCCTGATCAGATGAAGTAAGTCAATATCCTCTGAAACAAGAAACTATTTCAGCTAAAGCGTTGCCTCTTTTCCAAATATTTACAAAAAGACACAGTGAGGCACCTCATTGTGGTTTTAGTTTGCATTTCCCTAATGATTAGTGAAGTTAATGATTAGTCTTTTCATGTTCTTATTGACCATTTGTATATCTTCTTTGGGGAAATGTCTATTCAAGTCCTTTGTCTATTTTTTAATCAGTTTTGTTATTATTGTTGTTGAGTTGTAGGAATTCTTTATATATTATGGATATCAATCCTTATCAGATATATGATTTGCAAATATTTTCTCCCATTCCGTGGTTTGCCTTTTCTCTCTGCAGAAGTTTTTAATCTTGATGCAGTATCATTTATTTCTTGTTTTCTGTGACTTTAGTGGCTAGGAAAATTTAAAATTACATGTAACTGACATTATATTGCTATTGAACAGTTCTGACTTGGAAGCTTGATTAGATTCAAGTCAAACACTGTTGGCAAGAATACATTATAGGTGTGCTGTGTACTTCATAATGTATCACAGCAAAAGATATATAATATCTAGTTGCCTTACTGATGAAGGTAAATTTGATCACCTGGTAAAAGTAGTGACTGCTAGATATCTGGATCATAAAGTACATTTTCTCTTTGCAATTTCTAAGTAATTTGTGAGATGATAATTTTGTACCAGAATACCTTTTTAAATGTCATCAAACCTCGACACTGGTTAGCCCTCTTAGAGAAATCAACACCTACAGAGCAATACTAAGAATGACAATCAATAAGTCAGATCCTAAATGCATGATCTTCCTAAGGAGGGCAACTCAGATAACTCCCTGCCTTTGTAGCCCTCTTTTTTGGTGACTTTTTGGTGACTGCCACAGTCAGAGAACATGCCTTGCCTGTCCTTCCTGCCTGTCCTCCTTCTTAGTGGCTGTAAGTGATCAGTAGCACTCACTTGGGCCAGTCATTTCCATTGTAACTATACCTAAAGCTTACCCAGGCCTCATTTCCAGCTTTGCTACGGGCAATAGCCCAGACTTAGGCTATAGCTTCTGCTTCTGCATTTCTGATACAGTCCCCAGGGGGAATCTCTCATGCACTGAAGAACCTGTCTCTTGTTTTTCATTTCTCTCTCTCTCTCTCTCTCTCTCTCTCTCTCTCTCTCTCTCTCTCTCTCTCTCTCTCTCTTTTGCTGTGACTATATTGACGTCTGTGCCAACATTGGTGGCTCTGGGAGCAACCAGTGCTGCCAATTCCCACGGTACCAAAGTGGCCCTCTACTTCCCAGAGTGTTTGCTGGTTAAAGCCAGGCAGAGTCTACGTGAAGTGGGGAAAAGGGTCTCCTTCCTCCTCCTTAGTGTACTTGACCCCAGGTCCCAAGAGAACACCTCTGTTTGTGCTCCTCTGCCTCACAACATCAGTTGTGAAACCATAGACTTTGGTTTCTACTGGATTCACTAGAACTTGTTTTATCCTAAGTATCCCAGGATAGACACCTTACTTCCTCTTCATCCATTTTTCTCCCCAGGTACTTGAGCAAGAACATTCCCTCTTTCTTTAGCCAAATCAGTTAGTTCCTGGCACCCCTGCCCACTTTTCTTCAAAGGGATGTAAATGCCATTTAGACTCTCAAAGGGACAACTAGCCATATTCTGCATTACACTACTTAAGTAGGAGAGAACCACTAAGTGGAATTTTCTCTGCTACGTTTATATGGTTGCCAGACCAAATGGTGTGACAGAATCAAAGGACTCCAGTTAGGTCTTAAAGTTTGCTCCCATTATGGGTAAAAGAGATGATTCTGACCCTTCCAAAAAAGACTCATGAACCCAAGTATCCCAGAGGTTAAAGGAAGAAGTTAAAAATATACACAAATGATGTAAAATCTAAAACTATACTATTTCTAGAAGAAAACATAGGACAAAATCTTTTCAATTTTGTAGTAGGCAAAGATTTCTTACTATGCAAAAAGCATGGACAATGAAACAAAAGGTTGATAAATTAGACTTTATCAAAATATTAAGATGTTCTTTGAAAGATACTTTAAAATGAAAAGTTAAGTCACAGAGTGGGAGGAAATATTTGCAATACACATATCTGGCAAAGGACTTACAATCAGAATATATAAAGAACCCTTACAACTCAATAATAACACAATTTTAAAATGGGAAAAGATTTGGAGAGACACCTCATGAAAGAAGATATATGAATGGCCAAAAAGCACATGAAAAATACTCAACATGATTAGCTGGTGTTGAGCATTAGTCATTGTGCAAATTAAAACCACAATGAAATACCATTACACACCCATTAGAATGGTAAAAAAATAAAAAGACAGATCATAGCAACCACTGACAAGGTGGTGGAAATAACTGGAACTCTCCTACAATGATTTTGGGAATGTAAAATGGTACAGCCACTTTGAAAAAAATGTGCCAATTTCTTAAAATGGTAAACACACACCTGTCATATGACTCAACAATTGAACTCCTAAGTATCCAAAAGAATTGAAGTATATGTCCACACAAAAGCTTGTAGATGAATATTCATAGCATCTTTAGTGATAATAGCCCCCCCCCAAAAAACAACTCACATGTCCCTCAACAAGTAAACAAAATGCCACATAGTCACACAATGGAATACTATTCAGCAATAAAAAGGAATGAATTATTGACATACCAATAAATGAATACATTTCAAAATAATTATGCTGAGAGAAAAAAGTCACAGAAGAGTACATACAATATAATTCTAATTATGTAAAATTCTAGAAAATGCAAACTTCCCTAAAGTGACAGAAAGCAAATCAGTTATTTTATGAAGCTGGAGACAGAGGACAAGATGGATGGCAAACATACACAAGGAAACGTTTGGTGATAATAAAAATGTTCTAGATGTTGATTGTGGTGGTTTCCCAGGGGTACATATCTGTCAAAACTCATCAAATTGTGTCAATTTGTAAAGTGACAAAGAGGGAGTTTAAGAAGAGAAGAGTTGGCAGCTGAGAGCCAAGAGAACCCCTCACATAGCCAGGGAAGTTCAGTGAAGATGTCTTTTTTTGGGTGGAAGGGTGGGTGGGAGGCTGGAAATAGACTGGACTTAGTCCCACACAGCTGTAGTCAGGAGAAGGGTGACCTCCCCACCTATTAGGACCACTCGGTGGTGAGCAGGCAGAGCCCCTGTGAGCCCTGCACACATCCTGCCTGCCTGGAGGGCTTTCACCATCCCAGCCACATCTGTCACTTCTTATAAGACTCTCTTCATCCAGGAATTATTTTCTAACTTAAGCCTGCCCATTCTGCATTCCCAGCATGATTGCCACTAAATCATCTGTATAGGACTTCCTTTCATAGCTAGCTGTTGTCCATAGCTAGAGTGCTATTTGGGTCACATATTACCAAGCACTGGCAAGAAGGTAGAGAAAGAGGACCCTCAGCTACTGCTGATGCAGACATCTTGAAGGACAATTGAGTATCTTAAATCCAGCAAGCCCTCTCCTGGGTAATTCTTCTCAGAAAAGGGAAATTCTTCTCAGAAAATAAAGTATATGTGCCTAAGGAGCTTCACTGTCACCCTGTTGGGGGCAAACTGGGTGCCCATCTCTAACAAACATACAGGTAAAACATGGTGCATGTGTGCAATAGGATAATGAACTAGATTTCCATATAGAAATCTGGATAGATCTCAAAAACGGAGTTGAGAGAAAAAAGCAAAAACAGAATAAGATTTATAGCACAATTCCATTTATGGATTAAAGACACACATAAAGCTGCCTTGTATATTTTTGTAAGGTGTATTCATATATCTAAATAAACATCTGTTGGATGGATTGGATGGACTGTATTAAATGTATTAGAGTGGATGTCTATGGGAGGAGGGCAGTGGGATTGGGAATGATAGATGAAGGGGAAAGTAACAATACAATTTTTAAAAGTCCTTTTTAAAAGATAGGTTGGTTCTTCCATGGATAGATAATATTTCACGAATTGAGTAGGATTACCTCAAGCATGTGCACCTGAATTCCAAAAGATATAAAAAAGAAAAAAACAAGAGAGACATAGTTCTTATGTTTTGTCTATTTCTCATATTTAAAATGAATGAACTAACTGTCCCTGGTTATTTTCCTATTGCTGCCATAACAAAGTCCCATAAAATTAGGAACTTAAAGCAACATAAATCTTTTGTTGTGCAGTTCTATAGGTAAGAAGTCCAACACAGGTCTGACTGAGCAAAAATCAAAGTGTTGGCAGGTTCTCTTCTGAAGGTTGGAGGGGAGTTTCCCTGCCTTTTCCAGCTTCTAGAATCCCCCACATTCCTCAACCTGTGGCCCTCTCTCTCTGTCTTCAAAGCCTTGCTGGGCAGGTCTAGTCCTCACATCTCCTTCTCTAACTCTGACCTTCCCTTCTGCTTCCCTCTTCCACTTCTCAGAACCCTTCTGATTGCATTGGATCCATCTGGGTAATCCAGGACACTCTCCCTATCTTAAAATCAGCTGATGAGTGATCTTAATTCTACCTGCAACCTTAACTTCCCTTTACAATGTAAGGTAACATATTCACAGTTTCTAGAGATTAGGACATGGACATTTTGGGGTCTACTATTCTGCCTACTACACCTGAGCAAATAGTAAAAAACACAAAACCACATATTCTTACATATTGTGAATCATTTATTCAGCCAAATGACAAAAAATATGTTGAGTCCTACTATGTGTCAGGTCCTATGGTAAGGGCTGAAGTTACAATAGGGGTCAGGAATGGTGGTTTGGTGAAGTTCCCTCCCTTTCAACCAAAATTCCCATTCTGGCTTATTTTAGCTAAAGGATAAATGAGCAATAATCTGATTAAGCTGTTCTTATTGCAACGTAAATGACTGGTAACCGTCAAGAAGAGACGTTTACGTTCTTTTCAAAAAGAGCCCCCTAACCTAGTGTTTCTTAAACTTCAATAGGCAGGCAAATCACCTGGGAATCTTGTCAAAGGCAGTTTTGATACGGTGGGTTTGGCATGGGACCTGAGACCCTGCTTTTCAGACAAACTTCCAGATGATGCTGGTGCTGCCTGTCCAGGACTGCACTTCAGGAAGCAAGGCCCTAACTCAATTAGACCTCTAAGCCTAAGCCATAGTCAGTCTGATCTGTCACCAACCAATCCTTATGGTGGGTTTGCCTCTTTCTAAGAGGTGATGGTAGTCAATCAACTTTCCAAATGCCACACTCTGTCACTGCGACGAAACACCCATAGCAGAGGGAACATTCTGCCTACTTGTAATGGCCTCGGTTTCCCACAAGGATGGTTTCTGACCAAGACTCACATTCAACCCCAGACATGGAGTGTGCTGTATATGATCCTTAATATGATAGTGACTCTCCTGTCTCTTAGGCCAGGACTCCCACATCCAAGACTGATGCCCCCCAGACAGTGACCCAGTATATGGATTCATACCTATTGTCAGGATTGTGTAAGATT
>CAUYRT010034146.1:0-97463 GCA_963574885.1 Lepilemur ruficaudatus
GCGTGGTGGCTCACGCCTGTAATCCCAGCACTCTGGGAGGCCGAGGCGGGCGGATTGCTCAAGGTCAGGAGTTTGAGACCAACCTGAGCAAGAGTGAGACCCCATCTCCACTAATAATAGAAAGAAATTAATTGGCAAACTAAATATATATAGAAAAAATTAGCCGGGCATGGTGGTGCATGCCTGTAGTCCGAGTTACTTGGGAGGCTGAGACAGAAGGATTGCTTCAGCCCAGGAGTTTGAGGTTGCTGTGAGCTAGGCTGATGCCACGGCACTCTAGCCGGGGCAACAGAGTGAGACTCTGTCTCAAAAAAAAAAAAAAGGTCAATCCACCAAGAACATATAGCAATCCTAACTATGTGTGCACCAAGCAACAGAGCTGCAAAACAGGTGAAGCAATGCTGATAGCACTGAAAGCAGAAATAGAGAAATCTACATAGTTATCTATAATTATAGTTGGAGATTTCAACACCTGTCACTCAACGATTAATAGAACAACTACCCAGAAGATCAGCAAGGACAACTCAACAACACCATCAACCGACGGGATCCAACTGACATTTGTAAAATGTCACCCAGCAGCAGCAGAATACATATGTTTTTTTAAGTGCTCATGGAACATATATCAAGATAGATCATATCCTGGACCACAAAACCAACCTCAACAATCCACAAACGTAAGAGAATTTACATTACAGAATATTTTCTCTGGCCACAATGGAATCAAACTAGAAATCAATAGTCCATGAGTCAAAGAGGAAGTCTCATGGAGGAATCAAAGTCCTGGCTCCCCAGTGGGTCTTCTCTGACATCAGCCCAGTGGGGTATCGAGGCTCCTCTTTATAGCTGGGTGAAAGTCTAGGCTCCCGCTCAGACAGTGAGGATGGGGATGGGGCTGGGGCCACATTTTTTCCTTTGTTGTTTGACTAGAGTAGGGTGGGAATTGACTAAACGTTTTCTATCTTGCTAGGCTGTTCCTCTGGCTAGAAAGAGCAGCCTGTTAAGGCTCTGTTGTTTTTCCATCTGTGTTTGTTGGTGTTTGTGGGTTGCCGGCTTCTTTAGTTACAAGTCTTGGATAGATGAAAAAAAAGAAAACCAGAAAACTCCCCACCATGTCATTTCTTGGGTCCTGCGGTCCCTAGTCAACGTGCCTTCTTATTTTCATCTCTCAGAAGTAGAAGTCTTGGTCTGATATATTTTTACTATTTCTCCAGGTAATGCTGATGTTCACCAAAGTCTAAGGATTACTCAACTTGTATCTGAGTCCCGCACTCCCAAGGGCAAAGCCTGGGTCTGGCTCGTTTACAGCGAATCCCCTGAGTTGAGCCCAGTTAGTCTTGGTCAGTCCTCGCAAAGGTCCCCAAGACTCTGCTGAGCCTTCCAGGCAGTCTTGTCCATCCTTAGTGCTGCATGTGTTCAGCAACTTACCTGCCTACTCCTCTGGCCCCGGTTCCGAGCTTCCTCTTGTTTTCCTCAAACAAGAGTTCAGGCTCTCCCCTTAGCACCTTTGGAAGGTGCTTGAAAGCTCTGGGTCAAATGCACGGCAGTGAAGCCCCTTTCTCCTCCTCCCCATAAAAGCCAGCCCCCCAACCCACAGCCAGCCCCACTCCCTAGGCCCCAGACTTCAGCCCGGTCACCCTTCTCTCTTCTGGGCCACTTAGCACCTACCCACATGCCCACATTTCCTGATAGACGGAGGGGGAGCTCCCGCAGGTGGGAAGCACCACACTGCCCAGGCTCGGCTCTCCAGGAAGCTCTGTGGAGGCAAGTGGCAGCTCTGTGGTCTTCTGTGTCCCAGGCCTGCAGTGAGCACTTTCTCCCTGAATCCTCCCAACTCTCCAAAGATAGGACTCATTGGTGCCGATTCATACAGAAGGAAATGGAGGCTCAGAGTTCAGTAACCTTGCTGAGGTCACATAACTGGGGAGTGGCAGCACTGCCACTAGGAGCCAGGTGGCCTGACTCTGGAGCCCACGCTCTTCTGCATGAACTATCTCAGATGTGGTCTTAGGGATCCCAAGCCTTGCAGGGGGTCTGAGTGTCACTCTAGCAACCATTATCAGCCCCCAAGGACCAGGCGCAGAGCCGGATGTGACCTAAGTCCTGCTGGTGGTAACCCTTGCTCTGGCCCATTTGGGCAACACGTAAACACCTAGCACCCTGAAATACCAAGAGGAGGGGCGAGAAGCCAGCTACACCAGATCTTCTGAGGAACCTACGGGCTTGTATTTTTCCTCCATTTGAAAAGCCACGGTGTGTTCAGAGTTAGAACCACCCATCCTGTACAAAGCAATTAAACTGCTTCAGGGAAAAATGGCTTTGTTTGGCCCTTGGACACCATTCCTGAGACATGATGGCAGCAGGTCCCCTGCATTCAACAGACCTCTTGTCTTTGACAACTGGCCGGCCTTGGGTGCGTCCAAGAACCGGTGTGCTGTTGGCCTCCTGTCCATGCTGGCCTGGCTGCGCCGGGCGGAGGCTTTGGCTGCATGGGATTCTCCAGACTTGATTTAGTTCTTACCTAGTTATTTGGGTCTTCTGTAAAAAAACAGAAACACCTCTGGATTTCAGTTACAGTTGTCATCCTAAAGATAGCTGCACTGTCACTTGTTTACTGCTGGGCAGGGGCTACAAAGCTTTCCTTCTATCATGTCGCATGAGCCCCACAACAGCTCTCTAAGGCTGTTATGATCCTCCCCTTACAGACGGAGGAGCTGCGGCACAAGGCTCTCAAACCGCGCGCACTGCATCACCCAGCTGGTACCTGGGGAACTGGGATGCGAACCCCAGGCAGTCTGACCGGGGCCCGCCCTCACACCCCTCACACCCCCCACGCTCCCCGCTCTGGGGCTGACAGACTGGCAAGTGGAAGCTGCAGGAAGACAGGCAAATGTCTGTTTAACCAAAGCTCTTTCTAGAAGGCAGAAATGTTGGGCCTGTGGAATCGGTTACCTGCTAAGGAAGTGAGTGCCAAGGTGGCAGGGCCGTCCACAAGGTCTGTGGCGTGGACAGCCCTTTGGACCACATGTACCCAGCTGAATCTGATGAAGAGTGAATAGCTGTGGCTACCTGCGACAGGAAAAAGCAGGCTGAGGAATGGAGCGTGTGGGGTGGGGTGTTTGCCCTGTTTTACTGAGGACAGATGTGTTTCAGCAGCAGCTGGAAACTCCTCCTGTGGTGCCTGATTCTCTGGTGCTTCAATCCCCAAATACTGGGGGTCCCTGAAAACGGTCCTTGGGGGTGGTGCTAACCCTGTTTCTGGATCCAGTTGTCAGAGCTGGGAAGTGTGTCGATGGGCACCTGAGGTGACGGGCCATTTGCTTGGGGAAGTCCAGGCCTCCTGTCTGCGTTGGCCCCCCCATCCCCTGCTCAGGGGGACTCCCTCACCTTCCTTCCCATCAGGGTGGCTCCTGAGAGCCCCCTCCATCCTCACTGCAGGGAAACCTCCAGGAAGTCAGAGTCCATGGGTGCCCAGCAAGGGAATGGAAGGACCAGGGAAGTAGCACTGACCGGCTGAGGGCTGCCTGGCTCACAGGTTGGTGGCCAGCCCAGTCCTGCCACAGCTGGAAGCTGACCGCTCCCCAGGAGCCATGCATCTGGGGTGGTGGCAGTGAGCAGGAAGGGGGTCCCAGAGCATGCAGGAGCCAGTCCCCTTCCTACCGGCTGCCTGACTTCTCATGCACAAACACATCATGCCAGGTAGAC
This sequence comes from Lepilemur ruficaudatus, assembly GCA_963574885.1. Classification (NCBI taxonomy): domain Eukaryota; kingdom Metazoa; phylum Chordata; class Mammalia; order Primates; family Lepilemuridae; genus Lepilemur; species Lepilemur ruficaudatus. The sequence continues at coordinate 3,706 of CAUYRT010034146.1, forward strand.
ACTGGGTCTTTCTGAGCCCGTTTGTCCTCTCTGCAGAAGGGACAGTACTGCCTAGAATTCAGGGGGTGATGGGCCTGGCATGCACTCAAGCTCCATAAGTCAGAGCTGATTGCTGCCCTAGAAGACGTAGCTAAGGGCACCTAAATTCGGTTCACATCCTGACTCCCCCACTTCCTAGCTGGGGCCAAGCTAGGAAGAGCTGGTTATCCAAGCCCTCTGTGCCTCAGTTTCCTCCACTGTACAACTGGCATAGAGCACTTACTAGCACAAGGCCTGGCTCAGAGTAAGTTCTCAGGGGGTGGTTACTAGTGTCATCGTTATTCTCGTGGTGTTTGCCCCTGAACAATACGGGCACCTCTGATTGGAGGTTTTAGAAGCTTAATGGGGAAAGAGGACAGCAAGAAAAGCGGCTATAAAAGCACTGAGGGGTATTCAGACACTGTAAATCTTCACGGGGCTGCTATTGTGTGCCGGATACTTTTATAAACATGTTATTTAATCTTTGCAAAAACCTGTGCAGCAAACATCCTTTTATCTCCATTTTCTCTATGGTGAGATGAGCCTCAGAGAAGGCAAGTAACTTGCCCAGGGCCTCACAGCCCATAGCTCAGCCAGGGCTCCAGGAGGGACAGCCCAGTGGTTGGGAGGAGCAGGGGCTTCCCTTCATCCGGTCCTGGGGAGCCTCAGACAAGGAGCTGCACTCGGTGCTGTCACCCCCTCTTCCTCCAGGTCGACGGGGAACTGGCTCTGGCCCCTGGAATAGTGTGGCTGGAACATTTGGGCCTCCAATTTCCTTCCTGCTGAGTAGGCTCATGCATGTCAGGCTCTGAGTCACTGGGGCCCTGTCTGGGAATGGGACGAGCACATGCGTCTGGTGACCCTCCAGGGATGAATCCAATCTCAGGACAGTGCCCAGGCTCAGCTCGGATGCAGCTCTGCAGTTGGTCAACGCCGGCTCTGGCAAGCCAGGGCTCTGCACCTTTCTCCACACGCCCTGCTCTGAGCTTCCCCTGGACTTCAGGAGTGTGATTAGATTTTTCTATGCTTCCAGCTCTGTCTCCTACACACTGAACAGAGACTTGGCTTCTGGGTGGCAAGGCAATGGGTGTCCTCCTGGGAGTGGGCAGTGGCGGGGTGACTGGCAGAGGGTCTGGGATAGGGAGGCTGGAGGGCGGACAGGACCCCACGATAGCCGCAGTGAGAACAGCCCCAGCTCCTGCTTACCCAGGGCCCTCTGCCCCGGAACCCCCAGGCTGAGGAGGTCTTGCAGGTGCCATCTCACAGCCCAGGAGGCTGAGTCATTGGCCCAAGGTTGGGCATCTGGTGAGTGACAGGCTACAGTTAGGCTGGTCAGCATGACCCAAGGCCGGTGACCTTACACCTCCCCACAGTCTCTCTTCCTGCAGCAGGACCCTGCCTGGAACATCGTGGCTGGGCCCAGGGCCGCTGCTCTCATTGCCTCACAGCGCCTCAGAGGTCAGAGGTGGGCACGGGATCCCGGCAGTCCTCTGCCCCAGAAGGGCTATTCACCCTCCTCCACCCTGTCCTCATGAAAGGGCCCGTGTCCCCCTAGATTTGTGTGCTGTCAGAAGTAGCCAGACCAGCCCTTGGAGAACCTCCTATCTCATGGACAAGAAGACCATGGCCCAGAAAGGGTGAGTCGCTTGTCTGGGGCCACAGAGCAAACAGGGGGCAGAGCGGCCCGAGCTCAGAAGTCCTGACTCCCAGGCACATGTACTCGAGGGGCAAGGCAGAGCCTGCACACTCTGCTCCCTGCCTCCAGGGAGGAGTCTCTGTCACACGGATGGAGGGACCAGGCCCGGCCTTGACCAGCCCTGTCCACTCAGCTGTTAAAATAGTCTAAGAATCCATAAAACCGAGCAGCCCTACGGTGGGGATGGCTGTGGCTGTCAAGTGTCCTCCACTGCCCACTAGGGGAAACTGGGAAGCCTCTGGGGCAGAAATCATGCTTCGATAGCACCCATTTCTCCCACTATTCCCTGTCTGAAGAGTGCAGTGGTTAGACCAGCTGTCGGTCTTCCTCCAGCCACCTCCCACTGGAACACCAGGAGCTCCCTTCTGCCGCTGGCCTCAGCTTCCCCGTGTGTGAGAGCGGGCTCCGTGCCCACCCTGCTGGCTCATCAGAGACCCCCAGAGAGGAAAGGGCTTGCAGAGAGGGCAGCTAGGGAATTGTCTGAGCCCTTTGTTCCTCCCTGTAACTGCAGCAGGCGACCTACGGGGCCTCTCTTTCCCTGTAAGCAAGCTCTCTCCCTGCGCCAGGGAGCCACTGACCTCAAAGGCCCGGCCCACAAAGGGGCCCCGACATGGGCCAGAACAATGCCGCCTGTTTACCTGACAGATTGTCCGCTTTCTTTTCATCTGGTAGCAAAAGAGCTCCCGCGGGGAGCCGCTAATCCCAGAGTAAACAGATGACCTCGTGGTGCCTTTCTCCTGGAGGTGAGGTGCCTAGTGCAGCGCCCCAATTGTGCAAACAGACCCTGGAGGGCTCTGTGCGCCTGTGGGGGCGTGTCCGGAGCCTGGGTTTGGGCAAGGAGGGGCCTTTCCCTCTTGCCAGTCCTCTTTTCTTCCTTTGTGATTTCAAATTGAATGGGGAGAAGCTCAAAGGCAGGGACATGAAAGGTCAAAGCCAATTTGCAGGGCCAAGTGTGGGGGAGGAGAGCAGGAGCCAGACCCAGTGTTCTGGAGGCCTGACCTTCACCTGGAAGCAACCCCTGCCTCTCCTGCTCTTCTGAGGACACTGCCCCAGGCGAGCCGACTTTGCATCCGGCCACTCCCCTTACTAGCTGCATGACGGGGGCCAGCAAACGCTCCTCTCCGAGCCTCAGTTTCCTCATCTGGAAAGTAGGGATAAAGTCACCTGTCTGGTAGGGCTGTTGCAAAATATTGAGGTGTGTTCTCCCTAAGCGGTAGTTACTGATGATTAGGGAGGGAGGGAGGCTGAGTCCCGAAGCTGGAATCAGATGCCAACCGCTTCTGGGGGGTGTTCCAGGTTGGGGACACACAGAGCTGGGACGGAGGCAGTCAGCTGGGAATGAATGACGCCTGCGTGGGAGACAGGAAGTGAAATAGCCTCTGAAGCAGCATGTTACATTGTGGGGTTGTTATCTCTCAGAGGGAAACAAAGTTCCGCACTTCCCAGCAGGGTGACCTTGGGCCAGCCATTTGGCCTCTGTGCCCTTTGGTTTCCCCGTTTATAGATGGGGACGAGAAGTCCTGTATCGAAGGGCTCTCGTGGAGATGAGAAGAACCTGATACACGGCACATATTCAGAGTAGTTCCCAGGGGTTTAGAAAGGGCAGGTTCTTTACTCCCTGAAAGAGGCTGGGGCTGTCTAGCCGAGTCAGACACGGGAGCTCCCCATGCTCTACTTTGTCACCGGCAGACAGCAGCTGTGTCACTTGGGCTGCAGGAAGCCGGGGTGGGCTCTTGCACAGGGTATAGCCCTGAGCACCCAGCTGGCCCTAGAACTCTCCTTGGCTACGCCTTAGTCTTCTTGGGCATGCTCCTCTGATTGTAGCCTCCAGGGCGTCCTTGACCCCAGCCCCTCTTTGGGGTGGAGAAGGGGAGAGAAGCTTGGGTGAGCTATGCATGCCACTGGCTTCTCCAGCATTAGGCCCCTGGTTCAAACATGCCGCCTGCTCCGGTCTCCTCGGCTTTCCCGAAGGATCAGCAAAAGGCCTTTCAAAGAGAAAGAAGAGGAAAGGTGAGGAGGGGATATGATGTTTGATTAGCACATTAAAACGAGTTCATAGATATCAGAAACGCATTTGGCCTCACTTAATAGCAAACTCAACTCACTGTAGCATAAACAAAGGCAGGTTTATTTTCTTAACATAGTGAGAATTCTGGAAATGAGCGTTGCTGGCCTTGTCTAGCTGCTGGTGATGCCAACTAGGACCAGGCTCTCCCAGCTCTGGATCAATTGATCTACTTCGACATTCCAGGCCAGCAACCAGAGAGGCAGAGATGAAAGTCATTCCCTTGTCTTCCACAGAGAGAATAATAATAATAGTAATAATAACAATATAATTGCTGAAATCCACTAAGCACATACCAAGTGCTGGGCACTTACTGGGCTCTTTCCAAACTCTATCTCTTCTCATGTCTACCCAACCCCAAGCAACAGGCATGATTCTAGCTGCTATGAGGGAAACTAAGGCTCAGTGAAGCTCAGCGAGGCCTGAGGCACACAAGCCTGCCCCAGCGCTGTGTGAGGGGGTGGATTAAAGAATCCACCAGGTACGAACCAGACCCTCAGATGGCCCATGGGAAGAGGGTGCCGCTCTTTCCCGGAAGGGCATGGAAGGTTTCCAAAGGTGGGGAGACATGCAGAGTCTGGAAGCACCAATTGGAATTTCCCGGTCAGACAAGGTGGGAAAGGCACCCCAGGTGAGAAAAGACATCTGGAAGGACACATTAGAAGTGACATTAGAAAAATTTAAGGCACTAGGATCTATGCACCCACACTTTCCCAGGAATTTTTGCATTTAAAGGGAGCACTGAAAATAAAATTATATTTCTAAAATAAATGAGTGACATGAATAATCTAAGAAATGTAGAAATATTGGAAATAAAATTCTTTTCTTTGTAAAGTAGTCAAAGATAGAAAAAATAAAACACCAGAACAGTTGGTGTTGGTGGTGGTGTGGTGAAACAGACAATACTCATACATTGCTGGTGGAAGGGTAAATTGGTATAAACCTTTAGAAAAGCAACCTGAAAAGTATTCTTTAAAATGTGCTAATCTTTTGGCTTTACTCCTAGAAATATAGCCTATAGAAATGATAAATAAAGGTCGACAGTTATTTTTGTGCAAGGCAAATAATTTATGAATTTGTGATTTTTTTCCCTTGTATTTTCCTCTCAATGTCTCAGATATATAGTCAGACCCCTCTCTGCTCCTTAGTCCCAGTGGCATTTGCAGAACCCCACCAGAAGCTACTTGCAACCAACGTTTTTTCCTGTCTTTTGTGAAAGAGGAAGGTCAAGAAAAAAACCAGGTAGGCAGTCCCAAAAAGGTGGGTGGAGAAGAGAGTTGTGAGAAGGAAGGGAGAAGGTTCCTAGTATCCCCAAGTCCCAGAGGCCAGACCTAGGCCCCTTTCGTAGCAGTGGCATGGTTTCCCACAGGTTGCTGTTGGTCCCGGAAGCTGGAGTCCAAGTACGCCCGTGCCCTGGTATTCTGAGTCCCCAACCTGGCCCCAGCTACTGGACATCAAGGAGCATGCTATCTGGGAGTCCTCTGGGTAACCACTCAGGTGCCTTGCAAACTATGCAAACCCCAGGCCCTTTGCATGTCCTCAGAGGCAAGGAGTCCTGAAAAGGACTGAGGCTGATTTTCCTGGCCAGGCTTCAAGTGGGATTTAAAGAAAACTTTGAATGTGACATTCTCACACACCATATTCATGAGAAAAAAATGTTTCTAAAGGTAATTGAGTATAGAGTTATTATCTTGTTTTGATTTTTCAAGTAGTAGTTAAATATTTTCCATAAGAAGATACAAAGTCCCCTGCCCTGTGTTCCCTGAACACATGACTTTATCATTGTACTGATCCCGAGAGGGTCATTGTCTATATTTAGTGCCTCACTGTTCTTCGAAGTTCTAGGGTCCTGGCAGCTCCTCAGGACATTGTGTTGTTTACCTCCGTATCTGCAGGGCCTTGCACAACTCCTGGCAGACACTCAGGGAGTGAATGAGGAAATGAACAAGTACGTGAATGAATGAATGAATGAATCAGTGAATGAATGGGTGTCTGGTGTCTGAGATGAAGGGCCTGGTGAGGCCCATCCTTGTCATTTCCACACAGACGAGCCTGGCAGCCCAAGGGGCTGTGCACTAGGCCAGCGAGTTAACTGCAAACACACACTTGGGGAGTGTAAACAGTCCTCCTCGGGCCAGGGCCGACTGGCAGCTCGAGGGCAGCTTGCACAATCCTGTGGGCTGCTGCGGTTCTCATTTTTGGGGCATGGAGTCATCTCTGCCATGGGCCTCTCCCTCTTTGCCTTGGATTGTCTCTTGGCAACACAAAGGGAACTGCGTGTCTGCTGCCAGCAGGAAGAAGTTCAGACCCCCAGACCCTCCAGGAAGCCCATTCTGGCTTAGAGCTGCCCAAGGACCCAAGGAGGTTGGAGCTGAAGGGAGCTTTGGTATCACGTGGCCCAACCTCTTCGTTTTACAGATGAAGGACCTGAGACCTAAAGAGGTAGGGACACTAGGGCCACTCTAGTGTAGCGAAGCTTGGCACAGAGCTGGGTGTCTGGAGATGGCAGCTGGTTTCAGAACCAGCAAAACAGGGCTGTAAATTCTGGCACAGCCAGCTGTCCAGAGTGTGAATTTGGAGTCTCAGTCCCCTCACCTGCTTGGCGCTGGGTGCAAGGGTGTTGAGCAGAGCCCATGAGGCTCTGATTGTGAAGTGCCTAGCGCGGTCCCTGACTCAGCCGAGGAGCTTCCCTCTCCTGCCGCCTTCCGCCCTTTCTTCCTAAACTCCTTGCCCTCACTCTGCTTCCAAATCTGAACATGAAGCAACCATGCTTCCCACAGAACCTCCACCCTGGGGAAGTGCTCTTCCCCTGGTAGCTGTACAGGATGTGATTGCCTCAATGTTCGTTAGGATCTGCCCACTTTCTCTCATGCTTCTTCTGTCCTCACACACCACTTGGTCTGGCAAATTCATTCATTTATATTTTTCTTCCTCACTCCCTTTCTACAGACCTTCCCAGGTCCCTGCTGTCTGCCAGACACCTGCTAGGCAGAGATGCTCATGGCCAGTCGCCCCTAAGATGCTTGTCTGCTCCTCGAGAGAAGTTTTGTGAGCAATGATAGCACAGAGGAGGAATGCTGGGCAGCAGAGCCACTGCTGTGTGTCCTCAAAATCCTGGGTTATCGCTCTCCTTCCTGGAATACTGTGCTAGGCAGAATAATGTCCTGCCCCAAGATGGTGTCTTAGTTCAGGCTGCTGTAACAGAATACAATAGACTGGGTGGCTTAAACAGCAGACATTTATTTCTCACAATCCTGGAGCCTGGAAGTCTGAGGTTAGGATGCAGGGTGGTCATGTTCTGGTGAGGGCTCTCTGCCTGGCTTACAGACGGCTGCCTGCTTGCTGTGTGCTCCCATGGAGGACAGCAGAGAGAGCTATGGCAAACCTCCTTTCTTTTCTTCAAGGATGATAATCCGTCACGAGGGCTCTCGAAGGCCCCACCTCCTAACACCACCACTGTGGAGCTTAGGATTTCAACATATGAATTCGAGGAGACACAAACATTCAGTCCATAAAAGATGGCCATATCCTACTCCCCCAAATATGTGAATATGACCTTACATGGCAAAAGGAACTTCAAAGATGAGACAAAGCTAAGGCTCTTAAGAGGGAGAGGTTACCCTGGACTACCTGGGTGGACGCAAGGGTTCTTATAAGAGGAAGGCGGGAAGTCACAGAGGGCAGCACATGCTATTCTGAGGCTTTGAAGATGGAAGACAAGGAGGGGCCGTGAGCCAAAGAATGTGGACACCCCTGGAGCCTTCAGAAGGAACCAGCCCTGCTGATGCCTTGATTTTAAACCCATGAGACTCTTTTCAGACTTCTGACTTCCGGGCATAGAATGCAAACACAGGAGACTGTGCCTCCCAGTGCCCCGCAATCGGGTGGTACCACGTGACTGATTCTGACCAATGAAATGTGAGTGCAGGTGACACACTTCCCTTCCACCTTTTGCCTTCTCTCTTCCCCTGCCACAGCCACTGACAGTATTCTAGCTGGTGAGGGTACGAGACAGCAGGGCTGATGGCAGCCTGTGTCCCTGAGTGCCTGTGTGGAACAGAGCACCCACTTGACTGCCAAACCCACTAGGAACTGGGATTATTCATACAGCAACATAACCTAGGCTCTCCTGACCATGGGGACTCTGAGGAGGTGCTTGCCTTACGGGGAAGGTGACAATCAAGCCTTGAGAAGCCAATCAGGCCCTCTAGGGAAAGTTTGCACAAACAAAAGCTTGGCATGGTTGAGGTCTGTCTGGGCAGCTCGAGGGTGCATGTGGGGCAGTGTGGGAGTGGAGGCTGCCTGCAGAGGCCGGGTCAAGCGGGGAGCCCTGGACTGACTGCAAGGCCCCTGGCCACACTCTCTCTCCTCTGGGTTCATTCTCCTTCCTGCTGTGTAGTGCTGTGTAGTGCTCACATGTGGATTCAGGGCACATGTGTGTACACATACATGTATGTGGCTGAGACTGCTGTGTGCACAGGCACATACACACATACTTTTTTATGTGTGGCTCTGGGTGTAGGAGTATCTCCGGGTTATCTCTGGGTCTAGCTCTAGCTCTATGGGGGTCTGGGAGAAACTCAACTATCAGGATGTGAGTGGCTGTCTAGTGTAGAGGGGTCAGATAGAGTGTGCACAAGACAAGTAAATGCGAGGGGATGGTGTGGGTGAGGGTATGAGTGTGAACAGCGACATACTGACAATCACAAGGGCAGAGGACACACCAGAGGACACGCCAGAGAACACACAGGTAGCTGCTAAGGTGAGCCCTGACCTCCTGGGGCCCAGCTTTGGAGCTGTGCAGTGATTCATTAACCTGTAATTGCTGTGTGAGGGTGGCTCTTTCTCCAGGGACAGGCGTGAGCCACATCAGTCTCAGCAGTTGGCACGATGTGTTTATTGCCCACATCACCCACTGTTTTGTTACCTGAAATACATCTAATTCCTATTAATAACGAGCACTGTAGGGCATAAATTTCATCATTAGCATTAAATGACTTTATTGCAGGATAGAGGAGCTGCCTGTGATGTATGACCCAGCAGCTGGAGTGAGCGCCCTCAGAAAGCAGGCATGCGTGCACACGCACATGAGCACACACACGTTCACACATGCACACACACATGCACGCACACGCACGTGAGCTCTCTCCTGTTCATGTGGACACGGTGTGGTGAGAGTGTGGACCACAGGCAGCTGTGTTTTCTTGCACATTTACAGCAGCTCGTGAAGCTAATCTTGTTTGCTTGGCCTACCCGTGGGGTGCCGGGAGGGCTGCGGTGCCCCCAGTTGTGTGGTACTCTCCACCTGAGACAGGAACTTGTTTTCCCGAGAGTCTACTACAGGTCAGGTGCACGACTAACGACCTTCAAGGCTATTACCCTAAGGAAACCCAAGACCTCCCTGAGTGATGATTGCAATCCTCATTTTACAGATGAGGAAACTGAGGCTCCCAGGACCCAGAGGACCTGCGGAGGCACGCAGCGGAACTACTGTTTCAGTGCAGCTGGGCCTGGCTCTCCAAGCTCTCTGCCACCACCCTGCACCTTCCGTAGGCACTCGGCACGTTGACTTTCCCAGTAGGTAGGGCCAACTCTTCCCTTCCTCCCTGCCAGCCTCACGGGGTGCCTTGGGACCACGTGAGATGATGTATTGGCTATACTGGGAGGCTGCAGGAAGCATGATGCCTGGGCTGCCTGAGTGGTTTTGTATTGTTGTTTGGGAGCTTTATGACCGAGATTACTCATTCTTCTTCCTTTTTTGTTTTGCAATAACTTTGTGTCTTTCACTAATGGCCGTGAGAGTCTCCCAGTGCCCATTAGTAAGAGGTGACGTCAGAGCCCGATTGGGGTGAGTGGTCTAGGGGCTTGGCGGAGCTGCTCCTCTCCTGCCCCCGGGTGCACACACTGCCTTTGCAAAAACAACTCCCTATTTGGCAAAGGGCAGTGTTTGCCCTGGGACAGGGCCTTTTGCAGCCCCGTGCCAGGCCCTGTTTATTCTGGCATGAACCCTATGATGGCCAAGCGCTCTGAGTTTGTTGAACTTCCTGGATTCTTATCACACAGCCGGCCTGCCAGGGAGCAGGTGAAATGCTGATATGTACCCAAGGGACGATATTTAGGAGGGCTGCAAACACCACCCCTGCCTCCCCCACTCCCAGGAGCAGGCAGCACTGAAGGCACAGGACAGACATATGGAGACAGCCCTCCCTCTTCTTAACCTGGCTTGGAGCTCCACTCCCCACTGCCAGGTTCCTGCTCCTGAATTCCAGGCTCTGGCCAGGCTGGTGTCCCTGCTTTATCCACAGTGTAGCTCAGGCTATCCAGCTCCCACGCCTTTGCCCAGGCCCTGCCCACTTGGAAGTTTCTTCCTCCATCTCCAGCTGAAATCCTGCTTGCTTCATAGAATAAATGACTGACAGAATGAGTTTTGAGGGTGGGACGGTGCAGGTGACAGACTTCGCCCCTCCTGCCAGATTTCCCTGTGCGTTTCCCTGCCTGTGTCCTGGCATGCCAGAGTGAGCCCTCAGGAGTCCTCACAGAGACACCGGGGAGCTTGTCTCTGCAGGTCAGGAAGTCACACAACACCACGGCTGCAGGGGGCCGGGGTGGTGGTTTCAGGGAGTAAGTGGGTGTAGGGGGAGGGGTGGGAAAACCCTTGGCCAAACCCTAATTCCCAGTCTTCCAGCTCTGTGGCCTTGGCAGTGGCCCCAACTTCCTTTGCCTGAGTAGAATGAGTAGAATGAGTATCATGGCAGCACTTACGTTGGGAGGCTTGTATGAAGTGATAGTTCACGAAGCACCTCAAGTGTGGCAGGTATATTTTATCAGTCCTTTCGTCACTCCTAGGAGACTTCAGAAAAATGGTTAGCCTCTAATGGCCTTTGCACTGCAATTGTTCCTAGTAGGATGGAATTCCTACAGGAGTGTCACTACAAACCTATGCATCGCTATTGTTTATCCTCTTTGCAGGCAAGGGACTCAGCGAGGTGAAGCCAGAGGCCCAGGGTCACACAGCTGATGGGTGTCAGAGCAAGGGTTCAGCCCGAGACTGCTCTCTCCTCCCTGCAGGCCACACACAGGGCCTCCTCTTGCCTGGCCCTCCTGTGTCTGGGGGATGGGGCAGGAGAGGCAGCGGTTAATGCGGAGTGAGCTCAGGGACGTCTCAGGGTCCCCTGGCCAAACGCCCCTTTCTGCCATTAACCCTAAGTTCCTGTCATTGCTCATGCTCCTTTGGTTCCTGCAGTGTTTGGGAAGACCCCTGTCGTACTGCAGTCACCATCCGCCTCCAGTGGTAGCGCACAGCCATGGACACATCCGCACCTGGTATCTGAGGGACAGAGTCCTAGGCTAGAGACTCGTCATCAAAATAAGAATAGGACAAGCAAAGAAGAGCAGAGGGAAGGGACGATGATCAGTGGAGTCCCTACTATGCGCAGACATGCTGGGGATTCTTTGAGTGCTGTTTCATTCGGTTCCTTCAATGACCTTGTGGGAAAGGTATGATTTGATCCCCGTTTTACAGAAGAGGGAATGAGGCGCAGAGGCGGTAAGCCATTTCCCCAAGGCCACACAGCTAACATGATCAAGTGGAGGTTCAACCAAGTCCTGGGACAGTTTTCTAACTTTGCCAGGGCACAATTTTCCTGCCTGGGAACGTGCTCATGGAGAGGGATTTGTCATCAGGCAGAGCCAGAGGGGAAGTTTGGAGAAAGATGAGCCGTTGTTCTCATGAGTCAGGGGCCTTCAGCTCCAGGCCAGCAGCCAGCCTGGCCCTGGCAGCTCCTGCCGCCCACCTGGCATGGCCAGAGGCTTGAAGGTGCTCAGCATGGTTAGTCATCCCAGGTGAGTGGCAAGCAGGCGCCCAGCGCGGGTTTGCCTCCACCCTCTGCGCTTCTGGTGGGAAAACAACCTAAGTGCCGCCTCTGGCCCCAGCCCTGAGCCTCAGTGCCCAGGGTCATTACTCACTTCCTTCCTGGGGCCCACAGCCTCCGGGGAGTGGGCGTTGCTCTGCGGGCACTGCAGGCCGTGCATCTACAGGGGGAGTCGGGTGAGGCTGGGCAGCACTGAATCACTTCCATCCCCTCACTAGACCCCACAGGAACCTAGGTGTCCTGGGACCTCAGGCTGGGCACGGGGCGCCTCCCTCAAGAATGTTCATAGACAAGAATACAGTTATTTGGCTCCACTTCAACAGTAAATTATAGTCTTTAAGAAAATTTAGATATAACGGTAAAGTAAAGGAAAGCAAGATAATTTACGCAGAGCTTGGGCCTGGGTACGTTTCTTCCCAGCCCTTCATGTATGTGTTTGATGGTTTTGCCTAGTTACTGTGGACAGAATATCCCCATTTCCCTGATAGCACTCATTCCCCTGCACCAGCCTTCCGAAGGAGACAGTATTGCCTCTTTGACATACGCACAAAGCGAAGCTCGCAGAGGTCGGCAAGCTGAGACTCACATGCGGTGAGTCGGCGGCAGAGAAGGGCTTTAGCCTGGGCCCCTACTGCAGAGCCCGAGTTCTGCACACACACTTGTGAGTCCGGGTTTTGTACCCAATGTCTCATCAGAATTATTTCCCTACGATGAGAAATTCTGTGTAAACATCAGGATTAACATCTGCACATCATTCCGTGGAGTGACAGCTCCACATATGTGACACCCTTCCCCCAGAGTTGGACACTTAGTCATTTCTAATTTCTTGCTATTATAAACATACCATGATGAACACTACTCTGGCTACAAATGTGTATTTCATGTTATTTCCTTCCGGTAGAGGTGGCACTGTGAGGTCAGAGGGTGGGGACACTTTGATAAGCCCTGTATAAGCACCTGATTTTACTGTGCTGAGCAAGGGTGGTCACACTGAGGTCCCCAGGCACAGAGGAGAAAGCAGCTTCAGAGAACTTGCCAGGCCCGGCGTGGAGCCCGGTTCTGAGGCTGAGCACACAGCTGAGCTCTACCTGCTGAGCAGGTGTGCTGCCATCTGCCAAGCCTCTGGTCTGTTGGAAGGCGAGTCTCAGAGAGGCAAAGTCACTTACCCAAGGGCACACCTCTGGGGCCAGATCCCATGAAAGACACCATCTCATGCAGGGTTTGCAAAGCATCTGCTACTAATTCTTTGGAAGTTCCAGCGGACTCCCCTCACAGGCTTGGGGACCGGGAGTGCTGGCTGACTTATTGCAGCATCTTGGGGAGATTTCCACCAAGGGTGGGTTTGGGTGCCCCCACCTCCAGCTGGCCTCCCTCTGCACCACAGGTAGGTGGCTTGCTTCTGCTTGTCACCCCCTGCTGGGCTGGTGCAGTAGCTTCTGCTGGCTCCACCTGTGCCCACTCTTGCTCTAGTCTCTACTGAGCAATCAGAGTGGCCGTTAAAAAACCTATATCCCACCGAGCTACTCCCCTCTCCACCCTCCGAGGGCTCCCTGGCTGGGTGTGGACAACAAACTCATCTGAAAATGTACCCAGCCTGCCACAATCCAGCAGGGCTGGATTCAGCTCCGCCTGCACCAGGTGCGGAGCTAGGCACTGTGGTGGTGGTGAGCCAGACACAGAACCTGCAAGGAAAACCAGCTTCCTCAGCCTGACCACCAGGCTGCCTCCCCCACCACCGTGCCCTGCCATGGCCCACTGGGCTCCAGCTCTCGGCCTCCCTGCGGCTCTGGGATGCGCCAAGCCCTTCTGCCACGGGCTCCGCAGCAAAATGCTCTTTCCCTCCCTCCCCAGGGGCCCCGCACACCCACGTGCGCTCACTCTTGTATTATCCTCGCAAACATCCCCCAGAACACCCCACAGCCTCCCAGGAGAATTCTCAGTTCAGGCGCTTTAGAGGTTTTGAGAGACAGAGTTGGAGAGTTACAACCACCCTGATAATTTTTATGTGTGATAAATGTTCTCACATTTGCTTTAAAAATCCGCTTTTCCTCTCTGCTGAAATGCCCACCCTCCAGTTTCCTCTTGTCACTATTATTGTCAACAGGACAGGAGGGCGAGGCAGAAGTTAAGTCACCTGTGCTGCAATGTGGTATAATGTGGACCTCAGGGAACAGACAGAGACGACCGCTGTCACTTGCCCTCTGAAAATTGACTGGCAGCCAGGCCTGGAAAAAGACTGCCAGCCTTTCTCCAGGACAGGAGAAAAAGAAATCAGCCCAACAGAAGAACAACTTTTTACTGATTGAAAACTATGATTTCCAAAATAATGACGTTAATGAAAGGATTGCCTGAGTGAGCGTAAGTCGTGCTGAAGTAACTGCGGCTGCTCCTGCATCAGGCTTGGTTAAGGGCCTACTGTGTGCCAGCCTGTGCCAGGCCGTGACAGCAGAACACTTACGGCCTCTGCTTGCAAAGCTCTGAGGGGCCAGAGGAAGGGCCTAAGACATGCTTGCGCCGGGAGACCCTTTGCTGTTAGCTTTCTGCTGATGAGCTAGGCAGCACTCTTCTCTGCCCTGGCTGAGATTGGGAACCCCTTCTTTTGGAGGAGCCAGGCTTCCCTTGGTAAAGCTACTTCCTCTCTTGCTGAGGCAGAGTGGAGGCCTCTCTGCCCCTTCTCACCCTGAAACCCTGTGCTTAACCCATAGGAACACAGCAGGCATCCTGGCCGGGCAAATGCTGAGGCTCTGACCTGTCTCAGCTGGGCCCTCCCACCTGCACCCTGGGGCCAGATGTTCCTCATCCACACTCCGGGTGCAGGACCTGGGTTTACCTAGAGGAATGGAGGGATCATTGGGAACAAGTCGTCTGACACTGCAGGGTGCCTGATCCAGGCTGGGTTTTAGGGCAGGACAGCAGGCTCTGGAGGAAGCTCAGCACAGCAGGACAAGGGCAGGGAGCTGGAGCCAGTCCCGAAGCCCACGGCCAGGAGAGGTCTGTGACCACCAGCACAGGCAAAAGAGAAGCCCATGAGAGCCAGCACTCCCAGGGCCAGGTCCTGCTGGAGGAGGAAGGTATGTAGGGGTGCATGTATGTGTGTACGTGGGGCTAGTTTAACACTGTGGAGCCCTGGAAAGGCTGCTCAGGGGTCCTCCCAGCTACCCACAGCCCAGCCACTTGGTTCTGCAGGCTCTGCCCAGCTAGTGGGGGCACCAGCTCTCAGAGTCTGCAACAGGAAGGCACAAAGTCAATATTTGAACACTGACAGCCCGGGCAGTTTTCTGTCTCCCCCAGGGGGCCAGAGCAGTGTGGCTGGTGGGTGCTCCTCTTTTACTGTTAGCAGCAGGGGCCCCCAAACTCCTGGGCCACGGGGCATGGGTGGCAGTGCCAGGGCCAGGACTGGCGGGTGGGACCTGCTCCTGCTTCAAAGGCAGGTGGGCAGTGAGCAGTGCTTGGATGGAGTTCTGGGCATAGGCAGGCGCCTGGGGACTCTGATGCATGTGGGGAGAAGACCCAGGAGAAGCCACGCTGCCTACAGATGAAGCAGAACCTCAGAGCAGGGTCGGGCCTTCATGGGCGTGTGTCCTGGCTTGGCTGTCCTGGCTGCTCAGGGAGCAGCTCTGTTCACTGGGCAGATATTCAATGAGCTCTAGCCAGATGCTCACTTCTGCCCCGGGTTGCCGTTGTGAGGCTTAAAGGAGTGACATGGTGGCAGCCCTTGGCCAGGGCCGGGAACCCGGGAGGGCCTTGGTGCATGTCTGCACATGAAGCCGAACTGTCTGCCAGAACTGTGGGCCCGTGTGGGCTGCTCAAGAGGGGACTGGAGACAGGGTCTCTCTGCATGTCCCCCTCCTCTCCTTGGGCCCATCCTGGTGACAGAACTGACAGATGTGAGCTCCAATGGGAGGGATCAAGAGCAAAGGGCCAGAGTCTCTCTGTGTCCTTCCTCCTGTAGATTTCTGATTCCACTGTCTCCTTGAATTGCAGCCGACTTGGCAGGCAAAGGGCCCTTGTTGGACAATAGCAAAATTGCAAACAAATTTAATCGTCTTCCAGCCCACGTCGCCTTCGCCCCCATTGCGTTGGACACTGGAGTTCGTTCTCCTGCGCTTCCATCACGGGACGACCTGCACTCAAAGCCTCCAAGGACAGGGAGCTCGCTGCCCCCTAAGCACTAGGGGAGGCCAGCTCTTCCCCTCTCTGAGTTCAGTCAGCGAGGGTGGTAGTCCCATGGGGCAGCTGTCTTGAAGGCCAAGCGGGCAGCAAGGAAAGGTGGGGGCACAGGAGAAGCCTGCGGTGCCCTGGGAGGGGCCATGGAAGATGAGGGGGGAAGCTCAGAGTTAAGCCACGGGGACGGCACTCTCCTGACCAGCTTGGAGGGCCAGCATGTGTGGGACCGACAGACACAGACCACCTGCTGCTTGAATCACCGTGATGCGACTGCTTTGGGACCAGGGGTCGGGGGGAGTGGTGTGGGCTGACTCTCCACAGCCCCCAGCACAGCACGTGCCTGTGCACACGCACACAGAACACACTCGGACACGTGTGGGCCACGCAGGAGGTCAAAGGACAAACAGCAATGTCTACCAGGCAGAAAAGCCCAAGGGATTGACAAACCCAGAGCTATCATGCTCAGGCTGTGTACTAGTCTCCACAAGCATTTGTCCCAGACCCTGGGCCTCACCCAGCAGGACCCATGTGGGACTGTGTGGACTGAGCAGCCAGGCATCCCCTCGGCCTCTGCGGCCTCCAGTGAGTGATGCAGGTGAGTGAATTTGGCTTCAACAAACAGGCGAATGACTGACCTTAAAAGCGGCGAGGTAGACAGGACCCCAGGCAAGGAATCTCCTCCTGCTCTGCTAGAGGTGTTCAGCTGGACCCCCGGCAGGGAGGGGCAGTTAAGCACTTCTCCTTACCTTTCTGCTTGACCTTCCATGTGCAAATCCAGCAGGCTATGGGCCAGGGGTTTGAGGCAACCAGATTTGTACAGTGGCTCCCAGGCCAGGCTCTGCCAATGGTTTCAAAGACTTTTTTGAGGTCAGCGATGCTCTGTGGGGCTGGTGAGCCGCTGCTGGCCCCAGATGTACCAGAAGCACACAAAAATCACATCTGCCGTTCAGGGTGGGAGTTTAGATTCCAAAATCACCTTTAAATACGGGTTGTGCCCCTCCCTCACTTCAGTTCTGCCTGTGTTGCAGGCCCTCTGCAGGCAATGTGGCAAGTGCAGGCCACACCGCCGGAAGAATGAACTGCGTCTAAATGGAGGCTCCTTGACCAGCTGTTTGCTACTGGGCAAGATTTCTCATGGTCCCTCCAAGCACTTATTTCTGTGATTGCAAATGGGAATAATAAAAATGCCACAGGCTGTTAAGGGGAGCAAATGGGTTAACACATGTGAGAGCCCCCACCCAGCCCGGGGTCTCCACTGGTACTCCAGTAGCATTGGTGCCGCCCTCTGGCCCAGGATGGCTTACGGTGACACTTCACTGGCACCCCTGAGTGGGAGCAGTGCCCCCGCCCCTGGACCATGGCAGAGGTCTGAAGGCCCACTGTGCCAGGCCGGACCACCCCCAGCCACATTATTCCATACCCTCTGCCAGCACCACATAGAGCTGGCACCTGACAGTTCCCATGGCCCACCACATGGCCTTCCCGAGAACATGCCAGTGCTCTGGCAGCTGGGGGCTCCTGGGGTCTGGGAACAGGCCTGGGCCATGTGAGCATGTCCACACCCCGTGTGCTCTCTCTACCTGCTGGGGCAGGACATCAGGACGCACCTGACCAGGGGAGACAAGCACCCTGGTTCAGTTCACATCAGCCTATCCAAGAATTCTCACAAATGTTTCCCCAGGGCTCAGAGGAGCCAGAGGAAGAGCAAACAGAGCCCACCTTGCATCTGTAATCTCATGAGAGAGACCAGTTGAGCACACACGAAGCAGTCAGAGAAAAAGGTAACGTTCTATTACCAACCGCACGTGCACAAGAGGGACGAGCCACAGCTCTGCCTTTACTTAGCCAGTGAGGAGCTGCAGTATCCCGGTGCCTTTCACGTCTCACTCCCCAGCACGCCCCGGCTTCAGCGGGGTGGGCGTCAGGGCAGACAGACGGACCCAAGGGCAAGAACAGGACCCCGCACTGCACCAGATGTCAACCAGAATGCAGGGACAGTTGTGATTCCTTTATTGGGATATTACGTTTAATTTTATTAGGGAAAAAATGTGTGGAAACCACTGGATTAGTTGAGCTCTGAGGTCTCCGAGTCTGGAATTCTTATCAGAGAAGTAGCATCGAACGTGCTTTGAACACAAGGAAATTTAACTGTACAGGATCAAGAGAGAGAGCAGTCTGCTCGCCTCCCAGGCGGCTTGTTCTTCCACGTCTGTTTGTCCGTCCCATGTGCTCCTCTGGGTGGGCGTCTCAAGGCAGCCTGCCTGTGTCTCTGCACCTGAGTGAGTTCTTCATGCCCCTGGCCCCCAACTGCAAGCCACCGCTTTACCTGCTGATCCACGAAGGACAGCAATGGGCTCTTCTGCTGGAGGCAGCGTGGAAGGAGGGTGCACCTGGGGCCACTTGCCCAAGTTCCCAGGCCCCTTCTGGCTCACGGTCATCTTTATTTCTTCTACTTCGTTGCCTCAAGGCACAGCAAAAGATAGTACAGTGACTGTATAAAATCCGTGGTCACAATTACATCATTAATGGAGCATGTCAAACTGCACATACTGTGGGCACTTGATAAATGCAGGCACGCACCCTCTCTTTGTCCCCACAGGGGTGGCATTGCTGAGAAAATGATAGCACTGTTTACTAAATGAACATCTTGCCAGCCTTGGGCTCTTCAATGCCTTGTCATCATCTCAGCTGTCTTCAAAGCCACGAGGCAGGCCTTTTCTAGATGAGGGAACCGAGGCTCTGAGAGAGTAAGTGAGTAGCTGAGGGTGTCAGAGCCTGCATTGGACCAGGGACTGACCCCACACCGTTGCTCTGTGCAGCCACCTGGTTCTGTCAACACGGCAGGGCAGGACTGCTGGTCTGGGCAGGATTGGAGACGGTGGCCATGGGGGGCCGGAGCCTCCATTTGCATTCTGGAGTTCAGAGCTCCAGACTGTTGTGGGGTGGGGGGTGGGCAGGGAGAGCCGACCTGGAATCCAGGAGTGGCAACAAGGGTTAGAAAATCCCGGGCAGTGGGCCGTGGCTGGCAGCAGGGACTTGGCCGACAGAGACAGGCGAGGGGCGGATGAGCAGGCTGGAGAGGTCAGCCTGGGCAGGGCACGTGTCACTTGGAACCGTTGGTCCAGGTGAGAGCAGCTTTGGTGAACTGGTGCGTGAACTGGTGCTGCATTTCTGTAGTTAGAACACGAAATAGAGTACAGAGAAAACAGTGACTGTCCAGGGTCGCTCAGCAAGGTAGGGAGTGAACCGTCTCCCGACTGTCTCCCGAGCTCCTCCCATCCCCATGGCTCCCAAGCCCCTTTGTGCCACACTTTGAGTTCTCGTGTCCCTTGGTGAATTATGCTGCCACTGTCTTCTATGTTTGACACATGACTCCTTTCTCCGCTATGGGTACGTGGAAAGCAGCCTGGGTCATTCCCTTCCCTACATCTTTCCTGCAGCTCCCAGCCCCACATTATATATACACAGAAGCTGCTCAGTAAACACTTGTCCATGGCGGGGGGGGTCTGTGGGTGTCTGATATTTGTCACTGGTTGCTTTGACATCAAGTCCCCAGAGCCAGGAGAGATTCCCAAGATAAAGGGTGGCTGGGAAGGCAAGGCCCCTGAAGGCAGGCTCTGGGGACATGAATCCCACCATAGCCGTCTACTGTCCACATGCGCTGGGCAAGCCGCGTGACCCCAGGGAGCTCTGCTTCCCATCTGCCAGGTGGCGTGTGTGGTGACCAGGAGCGAGTTGGCAAACAGAGAGCTCCCACGGAAGTGTGATCCACGTCTGGCCTCATGGTGGCTTTCAACGTGCTGAGCCCTCACCCAGGGCCATCACCTGTCGACGTGGTGGCGTTGATCTTCCTTGCTTCAGGGTGGGCTTTAAGAAGTCTTGCAGCATGTGGTCTGGCTCCACCTGGCTCTCCTCTTCATCACAGGCTCTGAGCTCTGGGATCCCCAGTCTCTTGTGGTCCCAACACATTCCTGCTCATGCTGTTCCCTGGGCCTGATGTGTCCTTCCCTCCCCTGTTCCCACCTCCCCCGACACATCCTTCCCGCCAAGCCCCAGTGATCTGTCCCTGAGGCCTCCTGATGTCAACATCTCCCACCTGACCTTTATCCCAGCTGAAGCCAGAGAAACGGCAGGGTTGAGAGAGTGCGAGTGTGTGTGCGTGTGTGTGCATATGCATGTGTGTGCGTGTGTGTGCATGTACATGTGTGTGCGTGTGCCTGGATGCACGTGTACACCAGGGCGCAGGGTTAGCGTGATGCTGCTCAGCCTGTGACCTGGTTTCCTTCTAGCCTAATTACTGTGTTTTGGCCTTTGGCTTGAGTTCTCAATGACTTCCCTGTTCTGTGGGCTTCCTTCCTCCTTCAGGCCCTCTCACCATGCAGGACAGGTTTTTTTCCTGGCCAGGTGGCTTTAGCAACAGTGGGGGCTGAGGATGAGGCTCCTTCCAGAGCCCTTGCCCTCCTCCTTTCCTGTGCTCTCCTGCTGTGGCCTGGCTTGGGCAAGGAGAACTGTCCCCTCCCATTCCCTGGGCTTGGCCTAGGCCCACCCTGCCCCTTCCCCAGACCCCTGCTCTAGATCCCTGATGGACTGTGGGTTGGCAAGGCTGTCTTGAAGGGCATGAGCCTGGAGACAGCATTCAGTGGGGAGGGTCTCCATGACCACTCTTCTGGAGCCCAGGGAATGGGCCAGAAAAGATGCTGATGTTTCTGTGTGCAGGCCGTGTGCCAGGCGTGGCACTAAACACTCCACTGTGTTTGTGACATCTGGCTCTCACCCTAGGAAGGGGGCCCATCAGTAGTCCCATGCTGAGGACATGGTAGCACCTGATGTCTGAGCCTGTGTTCCTGCTCCCAGAGCCACAAGTTCGTGTGAAAAGGGACCATTTGGGAACTGCATATCAACATATGAGAGAGTGATGGTCTGAGCCACACTGTGTCACCAGGAGCCCCACATTGCCCTCAGGAGCCAGGTGACTGCTGACAGTGTCTGCCACGGTGCAGCTCTGCAGAAGTGCCTGGTGGAGATGCCATGCGGTAGCAATGGGGTCACCTTTCCTCACACCGTGCCTTCTGCTGCCAGATGCTCCTTCCTGCTCCTTGAGATCCGCTGAGTCTCCAGTCAGTCCACCGGGCGTGATGAGCCCTTCCCAGGAGTCGGGGTGGATGGTCTTTTACATCTTGGTGTAATGCTGAGACCACGGGCGAGCAGTCACCCATGGGGGTTGCGCACTTGGCATCTAAGCCTGGGAAGGCAACTCTCCTCACCTGCCCGACCTCTCTTTCCTCATCAGGAAAGGGGGTGCCCATAAGAACTGCCATTCCAACCGCAGGGTTTGTTGTGACTACCAAGTAAGATACAATGAGGCGCCATGTGAAAGCCCTTACAAAGGGTTTTTAAAGTACAGTGCAAGGCCTCATTGTTGTTTTCGGCCCTCATCATTACGTGGCATCTGTGGTCAGGGCCTGGGGACCCAGAGGGACGTGAACCAAGATGGAAAGCCCCTGGTGCACGCCTGGCCTGGGGCCGGCCATCAGCAAATATTGGTTCTCTGCCCGCCTTACCTGCAGAACCTCCTCGAGCTGGTGGGTAAACAAATGCCTGCCTGGTGACTGCCAGCCAGGGGAGCTAACACATAACGTGCCGTTCCTGAGCTCGCTGGTCCCCGGGCTCCCAGAAACACTCCTACCTGTCAGCCAGGTTTGGAGGCCACATTGTGATCCACCGGGATGCGCGCTGCCCAGCACGATGGCCACGCTGTTTCCCAGCCAGGCCAGCCATGAGCGTGACCTCGAGTCACCGTGCTGGCCACCGGGCCCAGCGCTCCCTCTGGGGCTGTGGTGTGGTGATGTCTGCGGACGCATGCAGATCTTCAAATCCTTGGTCCCCAAAGCAAATAGGCTCGGCAGCACCCCCTCTGTTTGCACTGCCGTCTCTCCGAAGACTACGTATCTTTATTTCGCTTTCTCTTTCTCTACATCCTCAGTGTGAATATCACTCATAACCACGGGCAAAATTGAAACCCAGGCTCTGGTTGTCTGTGTGTGTGGGGGTGCTATTTTCCTTACCAAGATCGAGAATCATTTTTAAGACACAAGTCCGCACACAGACACCACGGACTGCTGGTTGTTTGGGGCGGGGGTGTGTGTGCTGTGCCCAGCACCACCTTTCTCTTCTTGGAGACTCACATGTTTGCAAAGTCCCACGGACTATTTTTGGAGTCGTTACTGACTTCAGGCCTCATGTGCAGAGGCCACTTTGAGGGCAGTGCTCCTTCTCCCTGAGCCCAGGTCCCTGGTATGCCTCTGCTCTCTCCTCAGAGCCATGCGCCTCCCGAAGCCTGTGGCCAGCCAGTGTAGTCTGGGCTGGGCGCCCCGAGGAGTCAAAGGCGAAGTCTCCATCCAAGGAGCATTGCCTGGGCTGGCCTCAGGTGGGCATGTACGGTGGGATGCGCCCTCGTTTGGAGCATGTGGCACCAACAAGAGGCGCTACAGGCATTGGAGCTGGGAGTGGGGATGTGTCTGTGGGCCTGAGGCTTTGAGGCTGGGCACTCAGAGAGTGGCAGGGGGCACTCCCACGGCTATCGGGCAGGAGACAGGGCCATCCTTGGCTGGGATGTTTGAAGAGGCGTGTATACTATCTGCACTATCTGTACTATCCGTGAGTACCATCCGCACTATCCTCCATCAGGTTAAGGGAACTAATAGAGACGTAAGGCACCCAAGGACTGGCTTCCGTGGGAGCTGTCACCACACAAGGGCCCAAAGGGACAGGGGAGGAAACAGAGTTACAGGACCTGGGTTCAAAGCCTGAGATATGGAAGGAGGCGCTGTGGCTCACATGGGCACAGCCGGTCCCAGAGCAAGACAAGAGAGGGAGGGCAGGAGCCCTGACCTCTCCCGGCCACCATCCAGTGTCCTGCTGGCACGTCCCCTCGGCTGGAGCCGGCTGGGAGCCAGAGGGCCAGGAGTCTGAGAATGTGCCCTGCAGATTATCTTCCAGGGACACCGAGCAAGGCAGGAAGGGCAAGCAGGGCTCTAAGGGAAGGCACAGGGGTTAGATGACAGGTCCTGACCTGGCCGTGCCACTCCTTTCTCATGTTATTTTCAGCAGGTGGCTTAGCTGTGCTCAGTCTCCGCTTCCTTCTCTGGGGACGGCAGATGCTGCACCAGTGAGTGTGCGCAGAGCTGCTATGAGTACTGCTTGTGTGCACAGGACGGTCGAAGGAGGCACACAACCACTGCCACGACAGCAGCCTCCCCTCGGCATAAGCCCAGCACCCTCCGTGGGGCACTTCTGGGCCCCACCACTCAGTCCTGCGTCTCACCCCAGGGCACACTCAGGACTGTACCTGGACGGCTGGGAAGGGCAGGCGTGTGTTGGGGTCGATCCCAAGTGGCTGGGGGCTGTGGGGAGGTGACTCCAACCAATGCTCCTAAACTGTCAAAGTTGGAGGGACAAAAGCCACTGGTTTCATTTGTGATGGGGATAGAAAGTTTTGTTACAAAATATCTCTACTGGGTTTTTAAAAAATTACACAGTTTATAGAAAATCATGTGGATATGGCAAAAATTATGGGAGTGGTAATAGTGCTTAGCAGGTGATTAGTGAGTGGAATGTAAGGAAGAAATAATCCCAACTCTGCACAAACTTCCAGAAAGTTAAAGAAAAAGGGGATATTTTCCAATTCATTTTATGAGCTCAGCACTCAGAAAATTACTTTGAGACCAAAACCTGAGACATCACACAAAAAAAGAAGACAGTAGACCTATCCCTCATGAATACAATGCAAAAATTCTTCTAAAATTTTTTTAACAAATTGAATCCAAATACAAATAAAACAGATAACATATCATGACCAAATGGGGTTTATCACAGGAATGCAAGTTGGTTTAACACTTGAAAACCCAATCAATGAAATTCATTATATTAACTCACTAAAGAAGAAAAAAATCCTATGATCATCTCACTAGATGCAGAAAAACACGTGACAAAAGTCCAACACGCATTTGTGGTAAAGACTGTCCACGAACTAGGAGTGAGGAGACGTCCTCGACCTGACACAATGGCTTCTGCAGGAACCACGGCTGGCACCACACTCAGTGGCGAGAGGTTGAATGTCTCCCCCAGGTCAGAAATAAGACAACAAATGGGCAGGATTTGCACAGACGTGAAAGCCAGAGAAGACGTGTGTGTGTGTGTGTGTGTGTGTGTGTGTGTGTTTGTCTAAATGGCAGGTCGGCACAAGACAAGATGCTCAATATCCTCAGTCACTAGGGAAACGCACATTTAAACCACAAGATAGCACTGCCCACTGCCTAGAAGGGCCTTTTCTTCACATTCTTTGTACCTTATTTTTAAATATCTGCCACCCAGGGGATCCCTGGCTGGGTCTGCTTTACCTGGAAGCCAGGTACCTGTCCCTCCTGATGGACTCTGACGCCTCTGCCTCAGCCATTCTTTATTTATTGGGTCTTTAGGAGTGAGAAAAGCAGATTCACAGTCCGTAAACAGTATGCTCTTGGTGACAAGGAGAGGTGGAGTAGGTGGTGGGACAGGTACAAGACAGGGTGTGGGTTCCAGCCCTACCTGTCCATGCTGACTTCGGGCTACCGATTCTGGCCTTTGTTCCCCCTCGGTGTGCCCCATCCCAGCCACGAGCACCTGCAGTGCCCACCTGCCTCCCTGCACCCCAGAAGCTTCCCTGATGCCCACGTCTGCATCTGGTCCTTTCCCAGGCCACAGTGACTCCACCTTTCCAGTGTGTGTCCCACCTTTGTCCCATAGCGGCCACAGCCCAGCCTCTCTCATGTGCACCTTTACCAATGTCTCCTGTGGGGCCTACTCTCTACCCCTATCTGAGATCCCACCCCTCCTCTCTCCTCCCTTCGGGGACCACTCACTTTAGGGCTCAGGTCAGGCAGCGCCTCTTCCAGGAAGGCTTCCTGGCTGCTCCCCACTCCCAACACCAGTACCCAGGCTGGGGATGTGGTGTCCCAAGCAATGCAGTGGGAGCCGCCCAGACTCCAGCAAAGGCACCCGAGATCCCTGGCAGAGCTAGAGCCCAGTGGGACCGTGTCACCCTTGTTAAAAAATGATTCATCACAAAATTTTCAAACATACAGAATAGTAGAGAGAGTAGTACCTGCCACACAGCTGCAAAAGTGATCTATTATGGCCAATCGCAGCTCCTGTTGTGCTATTTCATCCACAGGTACTTGAACATGTATCTCTAAAAGACACAGGCTCTCTTTAAAAACCCACAATGTTATTATTACCAAACCTAAACGTTAACAGAAAGTCCTTAATATCATTTAAAATCCATCAGTCCAAATTTCTCCGATTGTTCCATAAATGCCTTTCTACAATCATTTATTCAAATCAGGACCCAGACAGGGTTTGCACATTGTCTTTGGTTGACGGGTCTCCTTAAGCCTCTTTATAACAGTTTTCCCCTCCTTTAAAAAAAAATGTCATTTATTTATTGGAAAAAAACAGATCATTTGCCCTTAGAGCTCCAACTATTCTGGATTTGGCTGATTGTTAATTACATCTCTATGTTATTCTGTATTTTCTGTAAACTTAGATCCACAAACTTTATCAGATTTGGGTTCACTTTTTTTGAAATAATCTTCCAGAAGTGGTGGCACGTGCTCCCTGCTGCACCTCATCAGACTGTCCTTCTGTGAGGTCACTACTGATGGGCAGAGTTGGGTGCTGTTGGTTTGATCCAGCCTTTGTGCATTTCCCACCAGCCTGTCACTTGGGTTGTAGCCGCCATCCACAGCTCAGTGTTTTGTTAGGGTTTGCAAAGTGGTGAGATCCCGTGATGCTTCCTGCCTTTTCTAGGTGGAATTCTGTAACGTGCTTGACCTCATTATTTCCCCAGGCTGAGGTTTGCACAGGAAAGGCAGGCTAAGTGCTTGATCTCTTCTCTTTTACTACAATAATTTTTGAAAGGTTTTCAAAATAATCTGTTGGTTCTCAAAAATGACAAATGAGTTTTTAAAAATACCATCATGAATTCAGTATTTAGTTTGTTTCAAGTCATTGTAGTCATTTCTTATGATAAAATTATCCTGTCATGGGCTCCTTGTGAAACAACTAGAAATTGGGACAACTTCCGTGCTTTTTGATATGACAGGATGGCCCGGCTCACCTTATATTTTTCCTACCATGGCCCTGGAGTTGTCCGTGTTCTCTGGGTGCCTGAGTCCATGGAGAGCCCAGTCTGGAACCGTAAGGCTCACTGTTACAGGGATTTTCAGTGGCTAGATCTGGGGGCTACCTGTTTTCTTTTTCAAAGAGAAAACGTATCATGAGTTCATGTTGATATTTTCCATTCAAGCCTATGATTACAGAGTTTTTAACTTCGCTTAGTTTATTTTACAGTGATATCTCTTTTCAGATATGCTGAAAATCTTGGTTCTTCACTATATTAACGTCATTTACCTTATTTATATTAACGTCATTTACCTTATTTATAAAGTAGCAAGGATTCTTAACCTGGGGTGCACAGAAGGACTTTAGGACACTCTCCGCCCCTGGGGTTAGATGCAAAATGGAGTGAGTGTGGGTGAAAATGTGAGTGTATGTGTGTGAGAGCTGAGTGCACGTGTGAACATATAAACACACGAACATATTTTTCATACGAGAGGATACATGTATTCATCATATTGTCAAGAAGGGTTTTAATCTTGGTTCTATTGATATTTGGGAGCAGATATCCTTGGAATCTGGAGCCTGTTTACCTTGAAGACACTGACAGGGCACCCCTACCTAAGGATAAGAGAAAAACGGGGATTCCAGTCAGAAGGCGCCTTCTATGTGCCAGGCACTGGGACAAGGGCTCCAGGAGTATTACCGCCAGTGCTCATGGCTACCCTGCAAAGGGCATCTTTGTATCTCCAACTTTGCAGTGAGGAATACCAGGTTTGCAGGCCTTGAGAAACTGCGCTCTGGCCACTGACTCAGTTCTCCTTCCTCTGCAACCCTCCCTAGGGTTGCAGGGCACAGAAGCCCCTTCCCTTCCCCAAGCCCTGCTCCAGCTTACCCTGCTGGGCTGAGCACGGCTTGGGCAGGAAGAGCACCCTGGCCTGCTCCCGCACTCAGCCCTCCAGGGCTCAGCCTGTGCAGTGGGGCCGAGGCGTCTGCAGTGCCTGCCCTAGGTGCAGACATGCTGTGCAAACGTGCTGGGAATCTCGGCCAGCACCTGCGGACAGAGGCTCTGTGTTAGGTGCTTGGGACATCCCAGCTTTTCATGGCAAAACTCCCCAGGTACCTTTTCTTCTTAATGCTGTTAGATTGACTTTGGCCTCAAGATCACCAAATCCCACAAAACAGAGTTAGGACCTGCAGTTCTTTTTCATTAAAAAAAAACTTCAGTGTTAGGTGTGAGCCCCATCAGCAAGATGGGACTATCTTTACAGTTTAAGGTCAGCTGTGTTTGGGACTATGGTGGCCGCCTTCCCCCATGGCATGATGGCCTGGATGGCAGCCTCAGCTCTGCCCCTGGTTGTCTGGTGAAGCCACTGGGCTCTGGTCACACTGGCCTGACGTCTCCCAGCCCCTCTCAGGCTCTGACTCTTTTTGCCTTGGCCTTCACAGCCTGTCCCCAGCTTGCACACTCCTCCCTCTCCTGGCCTAGTTCTATGCCACCCTTCACGTGGCAGCTGCAGTCACTGCCCAGGGAAGCCTACTGACCCCAGGGCAGAGGCTGCAGACCTTCTTTTGCAGCCTTCGCTGTCCTGTGCACCTTCACGCTGGTTCGTAGGATGAATCTATTAACATCTGCCACGTCACTGGGGTGGGGGTCAGGGACTGGGCTGGGCTGTGCCCCCGCTACCATATCCCCAGTTCATAGGGCCGGGAGCCCCGGGGGGACATCTAGATGTTTGCTCAGTGCACTCATAGATGGCGGAGGGAGCTGGCCTGGGCTCCCCTGGCTCTGACAGCTATGGCTCCAGGGGCCCAGGGCTTTGGGGCCAGGCCATCAGTGTGGTGCAGGATGACAGGAATGACAGCTGGCACCTTTGGAGCCCTACTAGGTCTCTGGCACCCCACTAAGTGCTTTACATGTATTAGCTTTTATATTCTCCCCAATAACCTATGAGATGACACTACCATTGATCCTATTTTTTTAAACTTTTTATATTGAAATAATTGCGGACTTGAAAAAATGTTGCAAAAATAGTCCAAAGAGTTTCCACACATCTTTCCACCCAGCTTCCCCTAGTGTCAACGTCTCCACATCCCTGACAACACGATACAGCACCGCGAACTGATCCACGGGCCTTATTCAAATTTTGCAAGTTTTCTCCACTAACATCCTCTTCGTGTTCCGGGATCTAACACAAGCTCCCACTCTGTGCTTGTGTCCTGTGCCCTCAGAGTCCTCCGCTCCAGGACAGCCCGTCCGTCCTTCCTTGCCTTTTATGATCGTGACACTTTGGAAGAGTCCCGACCAACTATTCTGTAGAAATGTCTCTCAGGGCAGGTTTGTCTTATGTTTCCTCATATTTAAATCCAGATTATGTATTTGGGCAAGAAAACCACCAAAGGGAGGCTGTCCCCTCCCCAGTGCTTCGGATCAGCGGGTACTTGATGTGGCATTAATCCCATCTTCAAGATTAATAAACTGCAGCACTGAGAAGTTAAGGAACTGGATTAAAATCAGCTAACAGTTAACGTTTGTTGAACACGTGCCCATGCTCCAGGGTAATAAATGGGTCTATATTTAATCACTTAAGTACCTGGGGCCACAGCTAGCGGATCCCGACCTCAGCAGCCAGCTAAGGACACGGACGAGGACAGAGGGTGGAGGGCGGGAGCAGCAGGGCAAAGGGCAGAGATGGCTCTGGCAGCCACCGGGAGGGGCTGGGCG
The DNA here is from genome assembly GCA_963574885.1 of Lepilemur ruficaudatus. Lineage (NCBI taxonomy): Eukaryota > Metazoa > Chordata > Mammalia > Primates > Lepilemuridae > Lepilemur > Lepilemur ruficaudatus. Next base: position 32,403 of record CAUYRT010034146.1, read on the forward strand.
CTGGCCCCGGGTGCCTCTGACCCCGGCAGACAAGGGCCAGAGCTCCAGAAAGGGGCCGGAGCAAGACTAAACAAGGCGAAACCCAGGCTCTGCTTTGGGTGAATCCTCATCCCAAGGCTGAGGTCGGCAAGAGCGCGGGAGAGCCACATGGAGGGAGAGCTGCCACAGGCCCTCTCCCCTGGGCCCTGCTCACCAGGGGAGGGGGCAAAGCTGGGGGTGCTTTGGATTCCCACCGCGTCCCCTTCAAGACTCCCCCAGCCCAAGGTGGTCTTGGGGATGGGAGGACAAAGAAGGAGAGAGGGGCAGGCAGCTGCCCGCACTAAGTAAGTATGCACTGTAACGCAGTCGCCGTGCCCTCGCCATCCCGTCCCCACCCCCACCTCCCTCTCTCCCTCTGTCTGCTCACGGCCAGGCTCCTGGCAGCCTGCTCTCCTTCCATCAGCCAGCGCTCTCTTCTTACACCTTCTCCTTCCAGATCTTTCTGATTCCTTGTCTGGGACTCCACACAGGAGACAGCAGCCATCCAGAGAGGAGAGCCACCGTCCTGGCCTGCTGTGCCCTGCTGTCCCCTCCTCTCTCCATGGGCCCTGCACAGCCTGCCGCTCCGTCTCCACCAGCGCTCCCGGGCTGGGCACCTCCACTCGGCAGCTCCTGCAAGGCCTGCCCTGCAGCGCCCGCCACCCCCAGCAGCTGTGGCTGCCATCCTCATCACCCTGGGCAAGGGGGAGGATGGGAAGGGTTTAACTCCTCATGGTCACAAGCAAGGCCAGTGATATTGGCCCCATTCTGTGCATGAGGAAAATGAGGCTGCACCTTGGTCCCAGCAGGCTGACAGTTTTCTCTCCTGCTTTCCTTCCTTCTGGATTGAGCCCCCGGAGCCCGCAATTCTCAGGCCATCTCCTCCACCCACCTTGGCCTCTCTGTAAATCCTACTGCGAGGGATCCGGGTTGCAGCTTTCCCGTCTGCGTTTTCCCCTGGTTCTCTCGCTGCTCCCCTTCCTGCCATCCGTCTTCGGCAAGGACTGAAGTCCACACAAAAGGAGACGCTTTTGTTTGACTTGGAACTCAAACTTGCTCATAACTCCCATCTTTGCCTTCATCACCTACCTGATTGCTAGTCTCCCTGGCATCTTGAACCCAAAGTCACATTTATCTTTTGGGACCCAGCTTGCAAGACCCACCCACTGGAATCCTGGACATGGAGTCTGTCACCCTGAACCCTGGCATCACCCGCCACTCCATGCCATTGACTGTGGAGCATGTATCGAGTGTTGGCTTCATCTCCCCCCACCCAGTCTGAGCCAGGGCCACGAGGAGAGTGTGGCAGGGACACTTGGACCTTTCTCCAGGTGTACACAGCCCAACCTCAGCACCTCTGGGAGTGGTTGTCCCCGACGGTACTGTCATTGGTAGCATCTTTGCCATGTGTGCACAGGCTTGGGGCAAGAGCCCTCTGGGCTGATTGCTAAGCTGGGACAGAGCCTCTGTGTGTGCTCCGTGATCACAAGGGAAACATCCTGTGGGGCCCGCTCCTGCACCTGTGCCTCTGCTCTTCCATCCCATCTCAGGTCCCTCTGCTCAGCCACCTTATGTCTCCCTTGGCTCTGTGCCAGATCACCTAGTACCACTGCATTCTCCTCTCTGGCCACCTGTGCTCCTCAGCACTTCTCAGGTGACTGCAGCTCAGTCCTGGCCTTCGAGGGAGGCATGACACAGTGGATTCTTAGGGCAGCCTTCTACTTGCTGTGACTACACTGGACAGTGGGGACTGTCTGGCCATCGGGCCCATTGTCACACGTGCATGCTTCCTTGCCTCTCTCCCGTGAGGATGGGGCAATGTCTTGCCATAATTCTCTCCCTCATCCCCCAGCCCCAGCCATGGCCATTGCTCGTCAGTGCCTTGCGTATTCGCTGCTCAGTAACTATGCCCAGGGTGGTCACAGGCTGCGGGGGAGCAGAGGAGGGAAGGCCTCAGGGTCTGGGCCAGCCTCTGTCCCAAGAGGGGACGGCATCTGCCCAAGCTCACAACCTACTGTGGATTTGGGGGTTCCAAATTGCAGGGTTGGAAGTACTACTCTGGGAATAAGTGAGATACTACTTGTAAAGCAAGCACCCGGCCATAGTACACTCACAATAAATGCCAGCTGTCATTGTTACCATCACTTTTTTACATTAAGTTGGGCTACACAAAATAGCCATTTTTGGTCAGAAGTGGTCAAATATTGGCAATTTCGTATGGTTCAATGCAATACGTTTCCCCTCAAAATTGATTTACCTTGTTTATTAAATGAATGTACCTTAAAAGAAACTTTACATCCCTACTGTACATGAGAAACTAATAGCACTTGCCGTGGTAGGAGGTAACATAGCCTGTATACAATGACAGTCAGGCAGTATTATAGTGTTAACTGCTGCTCAGCCATTCTTGCCTTCTCAAGACATTACACGAGGCCGCACTCTCATTGTTCGCGATGGGGATTAGCAAGAATTCTAGCGGGGCAAACCACGCAAGCCCCACTTTTGCCTTTAAGTAATCAGAAGACTTAAAGACTTAAAAACTGCATTAAAAACCGTGAAGGGGTAACGTCCCATCAGGTGGTGAGTGTCACCCCCGGGGCGTCCTCAGACTCCTGGAGTCTGTCTTGCAGAGGGAACCCCTGGTCTGTGGGCCGTGCTCTGAAAGGCTGCCCCGAAACGGGGCTGGCGTGAGGAGCTATGACCGCTCAGCTCCGGCCCAGGCCCACAGCAGGGGGCCGTCTTCTTGCAGGGTCAAGGGCTGGAGGGAGACTTAAAGACCAACCAGCTCAACATTGTCGTTTTCCAGGTACGAAAAGCAAGACCCAAAGGAAGGAGGACCTGCCCAGGGCCTCCCAGAGCCCAGGTCTCCGCACCCTGACCCACGCCCCTTCGGCCCCACTCTAGCACCTACGAGACCCTGCACCTCTGCTGCCACTGCCCACTCCCCAGCCAGGAGCAGGGCTGCTGGGGCTTCCCGAGGGGATGAACCCAGACTGTGGTTGTTCTTGGGGAGCCAGTCTCCCTCCCCTGAGGGGAAGAAGGGCCAGGCTTTACTCGTCTCCATGCCTAGCACAGAGTCTGACACTGAAAAAAAATGTTGGACAAATAATCAAAGATCGATCATGTACCATGTGAGGCAGATGCCATTAGCCCATTTTAAAGAAGAAAAGAGTTGAGGTCCGGGGAGGGTACATAGCTCATCTGTGTCGCACAGCTAGTGAATGGCACCATCAGGCTTGGAACCCAGTCAGCCCAATGCCAAGCCCAAGTTCTCCCACCTCACGGCGCTGCCTGTCTTCCTGGCATTGCTGCAAGGTGGACAGGACAAAGAGGAGTCCCACCAGCAGTGAGGACCCGAGGCCCTGAGTAGGGAGGTGTTCTGCCAGGGATACATAGAGGAAGATTTGAAGCCTAACCTGGCACTCGCCCTCGGCCCCAGGCCAAAACCTCCTGACCCCGGCCACACCCAGGCCAGGCTCCCCCTCAGGCCCACTCTCCTCCTCCACCAACAGCTGGGGATACCACGTAACTGCCACCATACAGCTCCTCCCACCTGGCCTCTGCTGGAGCCTCCCAATAGGCTTCCCTACCCCGGCCCAGGCCTCTGCATTCGCATGTCCGCACACCACCGCTGTGGATGGACACCCCCCCTGGCGTGCTGCCACTTTAGGATGGATTCCTCCAAAGTCCTGGCCCTGGCCAGCAGGCCCCGCACCATCTGGCCCCACGTCCTCTCAGCCTCGCCCTCCTCAGCCCCCAGCCTGCTCCGTCCCAGACACCCTGGCCTTCCCACAGCTCTTCAAAGGTATGAAATACACGCCATCCATCCTCAGGACACTGCCATTGCTCTCCCCAGATGTCTGCGTAGCATTGGAGCGTGGGCCCACTTCTTTGTGGATTGCCTGTCTCCACTGCAATATGAACTCCAGGGAGCAGGGCCTGGCCTTTGTAGACGCTGCACCCCCAGCCCCCACCCGCACAGAGCCTGCCTCCTGGTCAGCTCATTCCGTGGGGTCATCCATGGCCTCAGCCTGGCACCAGACAGAGTCCCAGAACCAGAGTGCCCTCCTTACCCCACCTGGGGCCCTGCACACAGGACAAATGACAGACGTGTCTCCTCGGGTGCCAGGGACCAGCCCTGGAGTGTCCCCCATTGTTCCTGGAAATTAGCAGTGGTCGCTGCATTCAGGGAAGCACTCCACCCCATGGGCTGTGGCACTGGGGGGAGAAGAGAAAAAGAACAAGCAAGAACTCCAGGCGGGCTGATGCCGGGCCTTTTCCCTGCCTGCGACACACACTTCATTTAATTTTCATAGTGGAGGGAGATGTGGGGTCTTTTGAGCGTCGATATCCTCGTGGGCAAGGCTAAGCATCACACAATACGTGGAGGAGCGGTGCATGGAGTGCGCTGGCCCCGCTGTCAGTCTTGCCCAGATTAACAACTTCATCTGAGCCTTTGTTGATATTGACACTCGGTTGCTAGGTAACATGTTTACCTCCCAATGAATAGGACTTGAGGGCCAGTGGGGGCACAGTCAACAGAATGGCAAATAAGGCAAACGTGCTGTGACTTGATGTGCCCACTGTGGCGCCCAGGAGCAGTGAGGGAACACTGATCTGCACTGGCCACCCAATAGGGTGAGCCTCTCCGGAGTCAGTGTGGCCTTATGCCCAGGTAGGGCAAGCCCAGGAGCTGCTCTGTTTTCACCCACGGTCCATCCTCATGGTGACATCAACGCTCCCAGCTCTTGACAGGGTGCTCTTTTTCAGCAGTACTGTGGCCAGTGTCCCTGCAACACTCCTGGGCCCTGAAGAGGCCCTACTGAATACGCCCTCAGCAGCCTTGCCAGCCCCGGCCCCCTGCTCTGCTCCTGCTCTCAGAGGGTGTCGGCCTTTCAGGACCCAATGCTGGGAGGCAGGAGTGCTTGTCACTTGTGGCTGGGAGGCCCTCAATGTGTGCCTTAACCCCTGGGTCTGTGGAGTGTGTAACCGGAGACCATCACGCCTGTCCTGCCTACACCATGCGGCATCCAAGGGCAAAGGCAGGACTGCCACGTGTCAAGTACCTGCTGTGCGCCAGGCCCTGCACTAGGTGTGGCCACTCACTCCCTTTAGGCCTTGCAACACCTTGTGAGGTGGGCTGCTATTTGTTAACTCCTTTTTGATAGTTACTCTGGGTCTGAGTCCACATTGAGTGATCAGTCTGAGGTACCTTGTGTTCAGTCTGCAAACTCTGGAGACTTCACCCCACTGCACCACGCTGCACTGCGGGCCTGAGGCTGAGCCCCCCAGAGCGCGAGGTTCAGTGGTCACCACGAAGCACAGTGTGAGTGGGAGAGGGGACTGGTGGGCACCCAGAGTCAGGGCCTCCCACTCAGGCCGGGTGTTGGTTCCGCACCTCCACCTTGGGCTGCCTGTTGCCCCAGGCTCTGCAGAAAGCTCGGCCTGGTGGGCAGACAGCAAAGCCACCGCAGGGGCAGGGCGCAGCAGGAGGCATCGCTGAATGTGTCAGGGAAGCCAAGCTCCTCAGGAAAGTGGTTGGTGAGAAGCCACAAAGGGGCATGAGGATGGTCTCAGAGACAGGGACTCTGCAAACTGCAGTTGTGACTGTCATACCATGTTAGCTTCCAGGCCGGAAGGTGGGAGAGAGGAAGCTGAGCAGTGGACTAGGAAGACGAGGAGGAAGGAGATGTGGACCCACACAGGGACGGGGGGCTGAGGGCTCGCTCCATTGCCTCCCCAAGAGGAAGGAGCTCCGAGCGCACCAGACCCCGTGTCCCGCAGCTCTTCGTCCTCGCAGTCAGGCTACACCAGCCACGCAACTCTCCAGTTCTCACCAGGTCAGGCCCCGCCCCACCATGCCTGCCCTCTGTGTCTCCATAGTCCTGCTGGCCCTTCATGCATTCACCCTGCAGATATCTGTGCCTTCTCTCTGCCAGACTCTGCAACTGTTGTCTGTAGCTGCAGCTGTGGAGCTAGGCCCTGCTCCTGCTTCCTGCGCTTGGACTGAGCGGAGGAGACAGGAATGAAACGTTTGCTCACTCACCTGCTCATATGATTTCCATCGTGCTAAGTGTGTGGAGACTCTGACAGCACATCACCCAGGGTCACAGGCGAGCCACGAGGAAGCTGAGACGTGAAGGCTGAGCAGGAGATGTCCAGGTGACAGGGAGGGCAAGGATGTCCCCAAGGGAGAAAGAAATAGGATGTCTGTAAGTGGAGAAGGAGGTGGGAATGTTGGAGGGATGGGGAAAGCCCGGTGTGACTGCAGCCAGGATTGGGGGGAAGCGCGGTGGGAGGTGGAGATAGAGCGCTAGATCCCTCAGGCCCTGGCGGCCACAGTAAGTGCTTGGATTTTATTCCAATAACAAAGTATTTAATAGTAACAGGAAGCTGTGTGTGTGTGGGGGGGGTGTCAGCAGAGGAGTGACACAATAAGGTTCTGGGTACTTCTGTAGACACTAAACTGATGAGATCCGTGCCAGCCAGGATGCCAGGACCAGGGTGGGCTGGCCGGGTGGGACACCCTTTACACAGGACTCATTTTGGGGAGCTCCTCCAGGACAGGGAGCCCCCAGCCTTGGTCGGGTCCCTGTTTATTCCCATTGTTGGGCTTGGAACCCGGAAGAGAAGGGGCTCAGAACGTGCTTATGAGGCTGAAGGGAAGAATTCGGGAGACTCTACACTTTAAGTACATGCATAACTATAAGGTGTCTGGGGATATCGCCCCCTCCCCTCTGCTCTGATCACCTTGGCCTTGTCAGAGCCTGGTAGACTCCCTGCCCCCGGCCCTCCCTGACACTCCTGACTCCTCCCGTGGAGCTGTCCCACCCCAATCTTCCAGTGTGCTCCTGCTCAGAGGGTGAAGTGTTCCCTGTGACTGACGTTTACATGCGATGGATGGTGTACCCTGTCAGGCTAGAAGTTTTTTTTGTATCTATTTTGCAACAAACACTTTCTCAATACACAATTTCCTGACCCAAAGATAACAGAATTGTATCTTAGCGTATACATCATTTTCATATCAATTCTTGAACCCAACAAAGAGACTTCATCTCTGAGAGGCAGGAGGGCTGTTTGCACCTGAATTGAATAAACCCTGGACAGTGGCAGGGTCCCTGTTTTGACTCGGCAAAAATGTGCCACACGCACCGTACTACTCCGTTCTCCACCCGAGGCAGGCATCGCTAATCAATGACCATCCTTTTTCATGCTGCGTCTGGTTCAACATCACGGCCCTTGACACCACACTGCAGGCAGCCTTAGCTGAGTGGTTATGGGTAATGTAGACTAGCCGACTTGCCCTTCGAGTTATGATTTTGCAGGTGGGTCTTTGTGGCCATCTCACTCTTCTGTAATTCTCACCACCGCCCTGTTTCTCCCTGCCGTGGGTGGGTCTTTTTGTCACTGTTCCCTCCTTCCTCCTCTCATCCATACCACCTTCTCCCTCTGTTCCTCTTTCTCCTATTTCTTTCCACACTTGTAAATCTTGGCTTCTAGAACCATCAACAACTCTGGAGAGGCTCTGGATCCCCTGTGTCTCCCTTAACCGCGGGACCTTCGGGTTGGATCAAGCTTCTCGGGGGAAGGACGTCTAACCACTGAGGGCTACATCAGAGGCCCGCTCCCAGTTTGCCACTGTGGCAGTTTATTTGGTGAAAACTTCTTCAGTGCTTTCATATTTATGCCTTCTGCCTCCTTCATGGATCCGTATCCTCTGAGAGGAAGGGAAAAAAAGATAAGGGAGTTTGCAGCTATTCAGAATTGTACTTTCGTGTTTCATTTATTCATCAAAGCAACTCTTCCAGATGCAGCTTCTCCCCCCATTTTACAGATGGGAAAGCTGGGGCTCAGACAGATCAAGTGTGATTCCCAAAGGTGGCTTAGCCTGTGCCTCATCGCCGGGAAGGATTTCCAGCAGGCCTCAGCCCACCGCACGCCTGCCCCACGTGTTTCCTTCTCTCCACCAACTCTGACTCGGTGGATCCCCAGCTTCACCCTGAATTGTCTCAGGGCAAAGAGGTTTAAGCTCCTATTGCTGCCATTTGAGTCTTGGGGCTTTGCAGAAAACGCAGGTTTTCCATTTTGATGAAATCAATCTATCAATTTTTTTTCTTTTATTGTTTGTGCTTTTGTGTCATAGCTAAGAAATCTTTGCTTAACCCAAGGTCACAAAGATTGTCCCTTACACTTTCTTCTAGAAGTTTTATGAATTTAGGTTTTATGTTTAGGTCTATGATCCATTTTGAGTTAATTTTTATATAAGATGTAAGTAAGGGTCCAGATTCATTTCTTTACATATGGTGTCTAATTGTCCCAACCCCATTTGTTGAAAGATGACCCTTCACTGAGTTGCCTCTGTGTCGAAAATTGGTTGACCATACATGTGTATTACTGTTTCTGAACTATCTGTTCTCTTCCAGTAATCTATGTGTCTCTCCATTTGCCAATACCACACAGTCTGGACTGTTGTAGCTTAATAATAAGCCTTGAAATTGGGCAATAGGAATCCTTTAACTTGGTTCCTTTTCAAATTTGTTTCAGCTTTTCTACTTCTCTTGCTTTTCCATAGAACTTTTACAACCGACTTGCTAATTTCTATTCTTTAAAAATCCCACTAAGACTTTGGTTGGGTTTGTGTTGAATCTATAGATCAATGGATAAGAACTGATGTCTTAGGCCTTTAAGGGTTTTAATCAACATTTCATTTTTGGCTCTTGCCCCCAATCCACAGTGCTTGAAAGGCTCAATTAAGAACCCCAAATAAATAAGTCAAGCTGTAGCAGAGAAGAATGGGAAGAAGGGTTAACCCTTGCAAGTCTGCTGTGTATGTGGCTGAGATACAGAGAGAGACAGAAATCTTGTTCACTTTAAACAATTCTAGCATCTGAAATCCCACCACCAAGCCCATTTTGGGGTAAGCTCTGAAGACTCTGGTTAAAATGCCAGAGCCAAGGGAAAAGGGTCACCCAGGCCATTCTTTATTGGCTGTTAGCAGCACAGCTGATGCCATGCCTTGGCAGGGCTCAGGGGAGAGCAGATGTTGGTAGGGCGGGAGCCTGAGCTTTGGAGTCCTGAAGGTCTTGGCGCAGATCCCAGCTCTGCCTCTGCCGGCTGTGTGACCCCCGGCAAGCCGCTTAATCTCTCTGAGCCTTGGTTTCCTCGGTTATGCGCTGAGCTGCAAGACTGTTTTCAGGAGTAGACATATTGTACAGTTAACACAAAGTAGCATCGCAATAAGCAGGAAGTATTGTTGTTATTATTATTGGCCTGAGACGCAGCCTGCATAAAGAAGGGAGCTCGGGAGTAGATGAGCCTCTGTCAGCCCGGTGTTGCCGAGTGGTAAAGGCTGCAGAGCAGCGGGAGGAGCCTGGTAAGTCGCAGTCCTCGGGCAAGGCTTTCACTGGCTGCGTTCAAGAGCGCTTGAAGAGGTGGAAGGAGGGGCAGGGAGAAGTGCAGGGGCTTGGGGAGTCAGGATGCTGGCTTTGACCTCTCGGCCTTCATTCAGTGCACATCCACTGAGCACCTTCTACGCGCCAAGCCCTGGGGCTATGCTGTGGGCCCCACGTGGCTGAGGGGCAGGCCCTGCCTGTGAGACTCCCACAACCCGGGTGGGTGGTGTTCTGATGCTGCAGGACCAGTGAGCCATGTCCTCAGGGACAGCTTCGAGCAGGCATCACACAGAGAGGAAGCGTCCCTGCAGTCATGAAGGGTGATCAGCTCACCCAGGAGACAAGCTCCAGAGAACCCTCCCGGTGCAGGAATTCACAGGGGCAGGGCTCGAGGTCCCACGTAAATGTGGACAGCACACACCTTGGGCATGCCACAGCCTGGGCTATGCAAATAAGGATGGCAACAGCGGAGGGTTCAGAGGAGGACCAGGGTGCCAGCAGAGGTGTAAGATGGAGGCCATCAAAGGGGCTGCCACAGGGATTGGCAGGGGGAGATCTGGAAGCATCATCCTGGGGACCAGGTCTAGAAGGGGAGGCCGGAGTGAACAGCACAGGGGAGAAATAGTAGGGCTGGGAGGACAGACACACAGGTACCCAGCCCAGCAATGCCACCAACTTCTGCAAGTTGCTGTGTGTCCTGGCCCCAGCTTCTCCATCTGTGAAGGAGGGAGTCCCCTGAAGGACCCTAGCAGCCTGCCTACTCTGAGATGCTGCAGGCCTCCTCCCTGGGCCTCCGCATAGCTTTGCCTTTCAGGACAGGCCTGTGGCATCCCCAGGAAGCCACGCTGGGGGAGGCTTTTAGAGGGTTTCAGGAGGAAGCATTCCTGCATGACCCTGCCAAACCCATGGCATGGCTGGATTGGCTAAAGTTGAGGTGCCGTAGCATCCAGGCTTCTGCAAGCTGCCCATTAATACTCCCTCTGGAAGTCTTGCCAAACAGGGAGGAGGCAGGGGGCAGGTGGGGCACTGAGAGGCTAAGTAATCTGCTTAAGGTCACCCAGCAAAGCAGCAGCAGGCTGGACTGGACCCCAGGCCTCCAGATGTCCAGTTTGATGCCCTGCCCACTGGACCATGAGGCCTTTAATGAAGCCACCTCCACAGGGGCTGCAGGCTGGCCCACAGCCCAGGGCCAGTGACTTGCCAGGCATCCCAATCAGCCGCTCCGGAGAGGCCTTGCCCTTGGCAGCCAGGCACAGAGGCCAGGCGAGAGCACGCCGGCCGAGACTGGTGGGTCTGCAAAGCAGCCCCTGGGTCTGAGCACGCCCAGCCCTGTGGCCAGGACCCTAAGGAAAAGGGCTCTGTGTCACTGGCTCCTTCCTACACTGGGTCTTGGCCAGGGCCCCAGGGGGATGACTTCAACCTGCCTGAGCTGCCTCCATTGTCCACCCTGGAGCCCAGAGCCTTGCCATGTGGCAATCCCTGGGCCCAACCTCCACGTACAGAAGAGAACACGAGATGGTCAGTGGCCTGGGTCACACAGGGAGCTGGAGGCCAAGGCCGGATTCAGGAGGAGTCCCCTGGCTTCCAGGCCAGCCCTCCTTCATTCCCAATAAGATCTCAGCTTTGTCCCTGACCCGGTAACCTGTGGAAAAGCCACCCTCTGCTGAGCCATAACTGGGACCCAGGGCCCTGGCTGAGCTCCTGGGGCTGGCTCCCTGTTTCCCTCTGGTGGGAGAAGACCTGCCCGGTCTCCCGAGCGTGAAGCGCAGGGCAAAAGCACACAGACAAGGCCGACCACAGCAGGCAGCGGGGTGTGGAGCCGAGCACTGGGGCTACCAGGTGGGATTTGGAGGGTGGGGACAGAATGCCGGCCAGGTTGCCGGGGCAGGGGGACGGGCAGGAGGCATGGCAATAGCACTGCCTGGGGGTCTGAGTTTGACTCCCCGCCTGCCACCTCTTCAGCCCTTGCAGTCTCAGGTGGCCATTTGCATTTGGGAATTAAAGGGTGACATATAACAGGAGGGCCTAGGGGACCCCTCTCTCTAAAGCTGAGTCTCAGGGACAACCTGGGAGGTGGGGCCCAGGTTCTGGGGCTCCAGGGCAGCCAGGAGCATGGCCGGCCATGTGGCCTGGCCGTGTCTCTCTCTGCCTCCGCCCACCCCAGCACGGCTGGCAGTGGGACCCAGCAAGGGATGGGGGTGCCATTTTTTTCCCAGGGCTTAACCTCCCCCTCCCATTCCCTTTCCTCTCTTTGGTTTCGACACCTCCCCCCAGCACACACACCTCAAAGAGACTCAGTTCATTTAATCCCCTCCCCCACCCGATCCCAGCCCTTCCAGGCCCGCCCCCACTCCCCCTTGCCCCAGCCGTTTGGGGGTGCACAGGGGTGGGTCACCGAAAGAGGGGGCCGGGGAGGGTAAAGTGAAAAAGCACATGCCCAACACAACAACAAACCCCCAACATCGCACACTGTGCTCCACAAAGCTGGAAATACACAACAAGCCGGCATCTGTGTGGAATAATAAAACCGGGTGTGGACGTGTCGTTCTCGCAGGGCGTTTGGCTGAGCCCGGGCAACGCGAAAGCATGCATAGTTAACGCTCCTGACTGTGTGAAACCCTTTGTCGGGGCACCAGCTCCGCGAGGGACCCAGGGCCCGGGGCTTGGCAAGGGCCCGAGACATTTCTTGGAATGGTTTCTTGTTCATCACTGACACTCGTAATGAGAAATTTATACACCACCCTAAGCGGATAAATTAATTTCAAACACTTTAGACTTTGGAAGACAATGGTTCCTGGCAGGACCCTTTTATCACCCGTTTTATTAATAAAAAAAGAAAGAAAGGAGAGGGCGAAGAAAAACCCTCAGGACTTTCCAAACAAAACCCCTGTGCCCGGCTCTGGAGCTTGCTGTCCACGGCTGGGGGAGGACCGCTCGGTCCCCATGTGGGTCACTTTGAAACTTCATTAAAGGGTGTGCAGCTCCTCAGGGCTGTCCCCTCGCCCCTGGGGGAGCACAGCTTCCGCTCACCCCTGGCTCTATTTGAAGCCGGCATTCTGGCCGAGGAATTGGGTTTCTCAGGCTGCGTTTGTGAAAGGTAATTAAATTGTGATAATGTTTCCATTCAGACCTCGGCTTGGGTGAAGCGTGGGGACTCGTCAGACAGACATGTTCTCGCCATCCACCGGACTCACAGGCCAGCCTGGCAAGAGCCCCTGCCAGGCCCACGGAGTGTCCTGAGTTTCCCAAGCATCCAGGGACAGGCCGCTCAGCCCATGTGCACCGGAGAGCTGGCAAGAAGAGCAGGCAGTGCCTGGAGTCCCCTTGGATGGCACAGCTCGGCTCACCTGCTGATGGCCCGGCGGGTCAGTGTGGGTGTCAGAGGGAAACAAGAGGGCTGTTGGGCTCTGGGTGGGCACGAGCTGGTTCTGTCCTGGACCCCAGACCCCTCAGCTGCCTCCCTGGAATGCTGAGAGGGGAAGGTGCAGGGGAACTCTTCTCGGGCAGGAGGGTGTTCTTTCTCGGACAGACACCTCTCTCTTTTGGCTGGGCACTCTGCTGGGCAGAAAGGCACCAGAGCTCTTCAGATCTGTGCCCCACCTGCCCAAGCTCGTCTCCTGCACCTGCTGGCTCCAGCCTCTCCTCCCGGCAGCCCTGGCACTGCTCTGCCCTCTGCCTCCTCCAGACGCTGCCCAAACGCTTTCGCCCTTCACGTCCACGCGCACCTCTCCAAAGGCCCCGTGGCTCTGGCTCAGTAGCTCCCCACTTTTGCGAAGTTGGAGCACACATCGAAAATTTGCGACTTATTCGATGCTTCAGAGCAAAGAGGAGACATCGAGGGCACCATAGGGGGAAAATCACATTTCTCTACTTTATAAAAATTATGCTGAGAAAATGAAAATAAAACATATATGGGAGTATAATAAACCACAAAGGTATATAGCTTCCAAAAGTAATCTTTTAAAAATTATTAAATGAGAAACAATTGCTTCCTTGAACAAAACTTGCTCTTGTGTCTGGTTTAATGTGTGAGGTGGCCACATGTGATTGCAGAGCAAGAGGTTTTCTGTTCTTTATTTTTGTTATTTTGAAATAATTATAGACTCACAAAAAGTTGCACAAACAGTACGGAGAGGCCCTGTACACCCATCGCCCAGCCTACCCCGGCCGGTGGAAATCAATCGGGCGTTTCTAATGAGGAGCTCTTCAAACTCTTGGTCGCCCCCTTTGACGGGAAACATGAATTCACACAAACAGGTGAAAGAAAATTTAAAATCAACTTACAATAGTTGAAGCTAAATGTGAAGACCTTAACAATTCCCTTTCTTTTTCTCTCATCGACAAACGTGACAAGGAAATGTTTTACGATTACACAAATGGATGTCCTAGCCCACCAAATGTTTTCGTGGGAAGTATTTTTCAGTGGTGATGAAGCTGCTCTGGTTTGGGGGCTCGGCTCAGTCGTTGGCCGCTGGTGTCAGCATGGCTGAGGGCTGGGAGCCCCTGCTCAGTCTCTGCCCCTACCCCCTCCCCCAACCCGTTCCTGCCAGGCCACCCCTGGGGTGCAGGACCCTGCATCTTGAGCAGCCAGGACACAAGCCTTTCAGCCATGCCGCTAGCCAGCACCTACTGTTTCTTGACACCTTCACTCCATCAGCACCTCCTTTAGGAAGCCCTCTGGGATTCAGTCCATCTTTTCCCCACTGTTGTCACACAGATCATACTAAGTGGTACTTTCTGTTAATTGATTTATGTCTGCCACGGAAGTGTGGCATCCTGAAGGCAGCTCTGGGTGAACACCCACACCCTACCCATGGCCTGGCACACAGTAGCTACCCTGTGTTTGTGGCATGCAGAAACCTCCTGCACGACTCTGCGATCACTCGTCCTCCGCCCGAACGCCCCCAGTGACGGGCGCTGCCTGCGTCACAAACCATTTCGATGTGTGCGATCGTCAGAACATCCTTCCTATGATGTCCCGAAATAGCTCTCCTTCTACCTCCGCCCGCATCCGAGTCCCAGTCTGCCTTCTGGAGTCTCTCCCCAGGGCAGACCCCTGACTGCTCACCCACGCCCATCTGAGACCCCGATGCTCCTGATGCCACGTCCGCCTCTGCAGCCCAGGGCCCTTCTCCATGCTGCTCTCGGCGGCATAGTGGGACATCACCTCCCTCAAGCCTCCCTCCTTCAACAGGTATGGATCTGTGTCTGCTCCGTGCCAGGGCTTCTCCAGGCTGTGGCAGGGAAGAGGCCAAAAGCCCCTGCTCTCGAGAAGCCCTCCTGCAGTGGGGGATGGACGGGAACAAGCAAACCCACGGAGAAGCAGGAGCTCGGCCTGGCCTCTCGCCGTCAGTTCTCCCGGAGTGTGCAGTCGCCTCCATTCCTGAGTCGTTTGCCCCCATTGCCTCTGCTGAGCTAGCTGCCTGCGCCGGCTGCCTTCCTCCCCAACTACCCCTCTCCTGGTTTCCCTCCCCCCGGCTCCTCCTCCTCCTCAGCTCCCCTTCCTCCCTGCCCCTTTCTCCTCGGCCATGCTCCTGTCCATTCACCACTCCCCACTGTCCTGTGCACCTGCTGTTCCCTCTGATCTTCGCACGGCTCAGGGCTGACGCCATGCCCACAGAGTGATCCTCCCTGACCACCCTACTTAGGGTTTTCTTGATCCTTCCTGAACCCCGCTCCGGCCAGTGCCCTCCCATCCCTCCTGTGTGTTGAGCCGGGGGCTGTCCAGGCTTAGAAGGTGCCACCTCATAACCACGGCCACCTCGTATAACCGGCGATGTGACCGGGACACTCCAGCTCTGCATGCCTCCGTTTTTCCTCATCTGTAAAGTAGGAAAAATCATAGCGCCTACCTCGTAGGATTGTTGTAAGTATTAAATTAGGAAATATATGCAAAGAGTTTGGAACAGCGCCTGGCGTTCAGTAAATGTTTTAGCTATATTATCATTTTCCAAAATTACCTCACTCATTTTCTTGTGTGCTTTGAAATCGTTCACTGCCCTCAGCATGCTGCTGTCCCCAGAATGTAAGGACGAGATTCCCTGTGTGTCTTGTTCCCATTGTACCAACAGTGCCCCCAGCGTGCTGGCAGGTACCGGGTGTCCGTTGAACGTTGGTTGGCCGAAGGAATGAACAAAGCCTGAAAATGATCCCTGCCTGGACTTCATGTCCAGGCTCTGGAGGGTTTGCATGCACCCAGAGGAGCCAATGATTCACCCCCAATTCAAGGACAAGCTGTGTTGGACTTCCGTTCAAATTCTGGCTCTAACCACGTGGCCTTAGGCCAGTCCCTTCACCCTTCTAAGCCCCAGTTCCCTCAAAAGTAAAATGAGAATAATAAAACTGTCCCAATCTCCTGGGGAGGGTGTAAGGATTAGGTGAAAGTGAGTTTGTGAAAAGTCCAGTAATTTTTGGCCCCCGCTTAGTAGCTCTCCCTGTCACCTGAATATTGGATAAGCACATTTTCCAAGTCTCTATCAAGCGCATTGATAATAATTCCCCAGCACAGGAACGGATCACAGTGACAGAGCTCTGAGCCACTCTGCTAGAGACCTCTGCCAGTTGACGCCCGTGGTCATTCCCCCTTGAATACAATTGTTTAACCAGTTGAAAGTCCAACGACCTGTTTGAATGCCCCTTCAGCACTTCCTGACTTCCTGCAAAGCCCAGTGCAGCCCAGGAACGACCCAGGTGGATGGTATCACTGATTCCAGCATCTCTAACATGAGAAACTTTCGCAATACTTGCTTAAAATAAACATGCTTTCTGCTGACCACTTCCTCTGACCTCTGAAGCTCATTTATCCACCGAGAAAGGAAGGGATGAGTTTGTCATGCCCTTCTCTCAGGAGAAACACATTCCTTACAAATTCTTTCTAAATCCTTCTCCATGTTTCAGAACAGAATGTAGCTGGCTTATAGGAAAAGGAGAAAAAAAGTGTTATTTTTTTTTTGGCTCTCTTGGAAAGTCACATGCATTATCTCATCTGAGTCTCACATGGAGTGTATATTATTATCCCATTTCACAGATGAGGAAAGTCAGGCTCAAAGACTTGTACAAGGTCACACAATCCAGAAGGATTCTCTCCCAGTTCTTTCTGGTTCCAAACTTTGTTCTCTTTCCCCAACACCATGCTTCCTCCCACCAGCTGTAGTTGCTAAAAATGTATTTGCTTCCTGTTTGGGGGATTACAGATTTGGTCTTGTATGTAGCCTCCAGCTCTCTATGATTTCTCCAGGATCCCTGATGGAGGGTCTGAGTTCACATCTGCAAACTCCCCTGGTATCCTGGGAGGTCATTTGTCTGGGACAAGAAGCTGGAGCTCATTTGAGGCCACCAGGTGCTCCCTGACCACTCCCTCTTGTATCTTGTGGCTGCACTTCCCTCTCTGTGATGTGGGGCCAGCACCCCCATGGGACCACCTCATTTTGGCTTCCACAGGGAACCTCAGCCCTCCCTGCTTTGAGTCCTACCATATGAAAATTATTAAGCATTCGACATACTTACTCATAGCTGCAATGCCCAGTAAATGAGAAAGGCCTCATTTCAAATAAATAATGACCACCGTTGACAATGAAAGTATAAACATGACCTAATACATGAATTGCTAATCATTGTTGCTGTTAATAGACACTTGTCTTTAGTCTGCACACATGTGGTCCCAGACTGCTGCTCACAAGGGGACAATGAGCAGCATTAGCTGGGAGGGGCCAGCAAGTGCTTGGGGTCAACTAAAATGCAAATCCGAGGAGAGACACTGGCACTCCCTCAGCTCCCAATCTCATATGACAGGGTGACTGAGTCGGCGTCGTTGGGTTACTGGGGAGAGCAGCAATCAGGCAGTGTGGATGGACTACAGTCAAGCCCTAGGTGGAGAAGGCCTTCTCTGTTCCATTCAAAAAAGATGGACCCTTGGAAGATTGATACATGTATGCACACACACAAGCGTGCATGCACACACATGTACTCATGAACGTCATGCATGCATACACACATGCATGGACATGCACACAAGTGAGCACACATGTACGTGCATGTGTATGCACCCATATGTGTGTGTGAGGCCCGCTCAAATTTTTCAAGGGACCCCGTGCAGTCGTATGAAGTGATTAAAGGGCCACAAATCACTCACATCCAAGCCGGGCTCTGAGTGCCTTCCACTCTCACACACCGTGTGCTTTCCCTGCAGGCTATGGCTATGCAGCCTTCTGTCAGCCACAGAGACCAAACTAACGGTGCTTAAGGAAGATAGAATTTGATTTGTCTCTCACATAAAAGTCCAGAGGGAGGCGGTCAGGGGCTGGCTTGATGGCCCTGCTCTGCCAAGCCCTCAGAAGCCCAGGCTCCTTCCAGTTTGTTGCTCTGCCATCCCTGGTCTCCTTTCCCAAGGACTCATCCAGTGGCTGTCCCAACCATCAGCCCCACATTCCCGCCCGCTGGAGAAAGGAAGGGATGAAGGAGAAGAGGGCAAGGGTACATGGCTGTTGCTTAAGATTTGTTCCCAAAGCTGCCATGTGACACTCCCATTAACCAGATGTTAGTCATGTGGCCACACTCTGCTGCAAGGGAAGCTGGGAAGCATAGTCTTCAATCCAGGTGAGACATTGCTCTGGGACAAAGAAGAACAAATATGTTTGGACAAATAATGTTCCCACTGTGTGGATCAAGGTCTTTCCAAGGCCCTGTAAGATTGTGCTCCCCACAGCTTCCCAGCACGGACTCTTCCCTCCTTTCTCCTGGCCAGGCAGGAGCCTGCTCAAACCCCAGCTCTCCCTTCCGCTCAGTCCGTCAAGGGGTGTCCACAGAGCTTGGGAGCATCCAGGCACTGTCCTTTCATACGTGACTATGGATCCATGACTTTTCTGAGCTGTGTCCTCATCTGCAAACAGGGCACAGTGGTACCCACCTCATAGACCTGCTGGGGAGAAAATGAAGCCAGGTCTGCACGCAGGGCTCTCCCAACAAATGCTCCTCCCAGCCGCTTCTCTGATGATGGCCTTTGGGACCTTTCTGCCTCCCCTGTTTCTGGTGAGGTAGGGTCTTCTGTGACCCAGAGACAGGCCTGGGAGAGTCCCCAAGGGCCCACCTTCTCCCAAGTTTCCTCTCTGTACCCAGCCCCCCCTTTCAGAGCAGCCACTGTGCCCGATTCTGGCCGTTCTCAGGGGAGTGCACCCTGGGTGGCTCTCAGGCAGCTCCTGATGGCAGATGGCTGCCTGGGGCTGTGGGTGGTCCAGAGGAGTCAGTAGATGGCCCAGTAGATGGCTCCCCTCAGGAGTGTGACCCCAAATAGCTTGCCCCGGCTTTATGGGGAGCCTGTAGAAATGCTCTGTGTCATGAGGGCCCTGCAGCCTGATGGCACACAAACACTACCCCAGCAGGCTGGAGCTGGCCCTGGAATGGTCACAGCCACTGACCCTGGGCTGGGGTCGGAAGAGGACCTGCCAGCCACCAGGGTGCTGCTGGGGGTTTCTGGGTGACCAGTGAGGTTCCTCACCTCTGCCCTCTGCCTGCAGTGGCCTCTGTGCCTGCTTTCATCCAGGCAAGTCCCACCCATCCTTGTGGCTTTGATCAAGTGCCCTCTCTTCCAGGGGCTCCGACCCTCCATGGGGCTCTCCCAGCCCCACCAGAGTCACCTCATCATCTGAGCTGTCATTGTCTGGGGCCCTCCTGCCGCTGGCAGTGCCTGGGGAGTGGGGGCAGGCCTGGTGGAGCCCAGGGGCTCAGGAGAGGCCTGCTGCATGGGTCCAGGCAGGGAGTTCTGGCCCAGGACAAAGCCTGTCCTGAGCAAGTGACAGCTGGAAGGCTGACTGCGTGATGGTGCCTGTGTGAACGAATGAAGCTTCTGGAAAACAGGAATGGGAAGCGGGCCGGAGAGGCAAAGACACAAGCCAGTTTTCATGCCAGTTTTCTCCAGGACCTTTCCCTCTTCCACAGCAAGGGGTAATGGCGTGGGCGCCCATGCTACATCGCCTGCTGTGTACCGGTGAGGACTCTTCTCCGGGCTCGCAGATGGCCGCCATCCCTCTGTGTGCGCTCGCGGCCCCATCTCTGTGCACTCAGAAAGAGAGGAGAGAGCAAGCTCTCCGGTGTCCCTTCTAACAAGTGCTCTAATCCTGTCGTGAAGGTCACCTAGGGACCTCACCTAAACCTCACCTCCCAGCACCATCACATGGGGGTCAGGCCTCCACGTAGGAATGAGGAGGGGACACAGCGCCGTCCACAGCAGTACTAAATGGTCTTAGTTAGCACAGGCTGGGTGATGCCATGGTGACAAGCAGCCCCCAAACCTCAGTGGCTTAAAACAACACAGGTTTATTTCTCACTCATGCTACATGTCCAGCACAGGTGGCAGGGGGCCTGTGATTTTCGTGGTCATTTCATGGTCATGGAGGTGGCGGGTGGAGGGGTGTGGTGGAGACATAACAAATCACTTGCATTTACTGGCTAAAGGTCACAACACGATGCCTACATTCAGTGTAGACAGGGAAACAAAATTAATATTGTGACTGTTCCAAGTGTGCTTAAAAGAATATATTGTCTTAAAAAAAGATATAGAGAAGAACGATCTGACCATGTGCCCAGAGGGAGAAGCAGAATATTTGTGAACAGCCCAAATGACCCACACAATCTTAATCCCATTTAAGAGATAGATAAACTAAGTCATAAAGAAGTTAAGAAAGGTTTTCCAAGGCCACCACCTAGTAAGTGGTGGAGCCAGGTTTGCCCCAGGAGGCCTCCTGGCATAGTTTGTACTCGACATGCCCCTCCAGAGATGCCCTCCCAGGGCCAGCCTGTTTTCCACAGTCTCAAAGAAAAGGGTCAAGAAAATGGTACATTCTTACCACTTGTCCAGTTAGCCCCTTCGGTCTCTGCCCTCACCATGGAGCTGCTACCCAGTGAAACATGGCAAGGGCACAATTTATCGAATTGGATGGAATTAGACTGCAGAGAAGCATTGGCTCTGTAGCTCAGCTGAAGGCAAGTCACTGACATATATAGCACGTAAGTATCTGGAGTGTCCCCAGAGGGTCTAAAATGCACATGCAACCCCCTCTGTTCCCACTGTTAGCCAGTAAATGCAAGGTCCCCCCACAATCCTCAGCGCATGTGTCTCACTCCTTGACACAGAAAACTGCGTGGCTCTGACACATGGTCCTTGAGAAGTCTACATGTTGTTCTCTCCACATCCACCACTAATGCACCCACTGGTGAGTCCAAGTGAACACGCAAGGGCTGGACGCTGGGCTCTGGGGCACCTCTGCCCTCCCACACCTGCCCATATCAGCTTGGCTTGCTGCCCCCAGCACTGCTGGTCTTCCTGGTGGCTTCTTCTTATGGATGGAGCCTCAGTGCTCAAGGCAAGCCTGGCCACCTCTTTGTTGGCCTCTGCAAGCAGTTCTTGGTGTAAGCGAATTAAGTGAAAAACTTTCATAGAGTTGGCTTGGAGAGGCTGCAAGAAGAGCTCCTTGTCAAGACGTGGACTGCATCCTGGACTCATTGCTCAGTAAGGGACTGAGTGGGATGTGAGTGAGGCTTGTGGCCACTCCTCTCTAAATCTGTGCCTGGCCGACCTGGAGCCTCGCCTGTAATAGATGGCAGATGGATGGACGGATGGATGGTGGTGTAATCCTGTGCAGTTAGCTACCATGCCTTTTCAGGACTATGAGCTCATCTGATCCTGGCACATGTTAGGAGGTCAGTCAGTGCTTGTTGAATGAATGAATGAGGCCAGAGACCAGCACAGGTCTGGGTGAGACCTCACCATCAAGGGAAGTCCTTGGAAGGTCCCCAACTTCCATCACGGCTCCTACCAAGGGTATGACACCCCTACTACGGGGAATTTGCTGTGTCCTGGGTTATTTCCTGCAGCTCTGCACGTGAGGCACCACGGAAGTGCAGGGAGCTCTTTTGGACAGCTTATCTCTTGGCAAGATTAAGCCGTCTCTCCATGGAGGGGCCCGTATTGCAGGCCTGCGGGGAGGGCCGGGCCCACTGAGTTTGCACCTTTTTACCCGGCATCTGTCCCTGGGATCAGGAGAGCCAGGAGGCTGGATTAGATGGGTCAGC
The DNA here is from genome assembly GCA_963574885.1 of Lepilemur ruficaudatus. NCBI lineage: Eukaryota > Metazoa > Chordata > Mammalia > Primates > Lepilemuridae > Lepilemur > Lepilemur ruficaudatus. Next base: position 53,879 of record CAUYRT010034146.1, read on the forward strand.
GCCCTGATTGACAGTGACACTTCCTCCCATGCCCCCGCCTGCCCCCAGCCTCTCCCGCTGTTCCTCTCCTGCCTCACCCGGGCCCCATCCTGTTCCCGAGAGCGGGCGATGCCTTCTAATCTCCTTACCAGGAAATTATTTTCCTGGGTGTGAAATCCCTGTCCGAGGGGGAGGGCAGCAGCTCAGTCCTGCCCTGGCCTCCAGGCTGACCACGGACCATCTCCTGGAGACATCTGGCATGGCAGTGGGTGCAGGCACAGTTAGGGACAGGTAAAGCTTGGGCACTTCTACCCCCACACGTGACCCCGACCTCCAGGGTGGGCCATCCCCAAAATGCCCCCTCCTGTCTCCATTCAAGGGACTTTTTGAAAATGACATGTATCTGTCAGTTGGAGACTGTCCCTCCAGGAACAACTTGCACGGGATAGGGAGCGGGCAGACCCTGGCCCTGGGCCCTGCACCAACTCACTGTGCGACTCTGGACATGTCCCCACCTCTGGGACCTCAGTTTCCCTCAGACTGAGCCACAGACAGGCTCTGCGGCTGGCTGGGGTCTTTGACACCTCACACCCCCTGCATCTGGAGGTGTGACGTCACACAGACACGCCGGGGAGCAGGGGAGCAGCCACCCTTAGACACAAGCCTCGCAAGGGGGCTCAGGTCACCCCAGTGACATGTTTTGAGGGAACGTGCTACTCTGGTAGTCATCAAGATCACGAAGGAAAACCTAGAAGGGAGCAGCTGGAGACCAGCCCAGCTCGCGTGATTCACGGTATCGAAGTCTGCGGGCCTTGATGCGCTTGCGCCAGCGGCCACGGCCCCACCGAGGGCCGGGGACGCGGAGGCAGCTTGTGGTGCTGGCTACGACCATCCAGCGAACCCGCTTATGAGCTGTGCGACCTCAGACTATTACTTACCTCCGCTGTGCCTCAGTGTCCTCTCCTGTAAATGGAGATAAAGACATACTGACTCACAGAGGATTTCTGTCCACTGATATGCGTAAAATTCTTAGAACGGTCTCTGGGGCACGTGAGCACTTCATTATTATATTGCTACTATTACCCTTGTCATAGAGAGGTGCCCAACACGTTTTCACTGCATCCCTGTTGTGAGTTGACTTGTGTCCCCACAAAAGGGATGTTGAATTCCCCCACTCCTGGTAATGTGACTATGACCTTCCTTGGAGACACACTCTGTGCGGTGTACACAGGGAGAGTGAAAGATTCTGCCATAGCACGGTGGCCTTGTCCAACGAGGCTGGTGTCCCGAGCGGAGAAGAGACACAGAGACATACGCGGGGAGAAGGCCACAGCCAACAGGGGTGGAGATGGGGTGATGGCGCAGCGAGCCCAGGAGCGCCCAGGATCGACCACTGCACCAGAAGCAAAGAGGCGAAGATTCCACCCGCGTCTCTGAGGAAGCCTGGCCCTGCTGGCAGCCTCGTTTTAGACTTGTGGCCTCCAGAACTGTGCGAGAAGACGTTCCTGTAGTTTTAAGCCACCCTGTTCATGGCACTTTATCACAGCAACACTAGGAAACTAACACGATAACCAAATGAATGGCTGCAGACTGGGAAGAAAGGAAGCCCCGGCACCTGGTAGGTGCTCATGTAGGGCTGGCTGCCCCACACCCGGGAGGCGTGAGGACGTAGACGGGCCAGGCCTGAGGCGGGCTCAGATGTAGCTGGCAGGGAACCTCGGGGCTGGCTAGCCTGCGGGAAGCACGGCTTTTCATGTGCCCTCTGACCTCTTGGCCAGTCATCAAAGATGAAGAGGGTGTGGCGGCGGGGTCTTGGTGACAGAGTCAAGGGTCCTGGGATCAGCGACACCTCCAAGGGCATGGCATGCCACTGCCTTTGAACCAGGCACTCTGGACGGACGGACAGAAAACAGGCCCCCAGCAGTCACACTTGCTTAGTCCAAACACCTCAAGGTTTTGCAAGACCTCTGGGGAAGTGGCTGCCACACTGCATGTTCTGGAGCCCCTGTGAGGGGTGCTTGGATCCCAGGAGAGAAGGAGCATTTCCTGGGTGCTCCCCAGGCTTGGGGTGTGGCATTTACACAGGGCAGCTGCTGTAGCTTCACAGTAGCCTTGCTGGGAAGGCACACCTATGCCTGTCTTACAGATGTGGAAACTGAGGCTCACCAGATTAAGTGACTTGTCTAAAGGCACAAAGAAAGCCAGGGCCAGAATTAGGCTCTGACCTCTGTTTCCTCTGACCTCAGGGCTTGAGCCCTCTACCTACTGTTTCCCTCTTTAAGAAAGAAAATTTCCCTCTGGCTCTTCCAAATTCCTCTTGGAAGGCCTTCCTTTCCCCAGTATTCTGGAATAATAATTCCATTAATTCCTGTAGTCCATGAGTCCCCTCCCAAACCAGTCAACATTTCACCCCCAGGCCCTTGAAAGGTCAGGCTCTATAGAAAGAATGGAGGCAGGGACTAGAGGAGGCAGGAAGAACCCCAGGTGTGAATCCCACACTTGGCTCAGTCATTAACTTTCTCTATAACCCCGGGCAGGAGACAGGCATTTCCTGCGCTTCTTTCTATTTATTTATTTTCTTTTTTAAAATTTCAGAATATTATGGGGGCACAAACATTTTGGTTACATATAATGCCTGTGCATCGCCCAGGCCAGAGCTGCAAACAATGCCCTGTATAGGGGTTACCTATTGCCAAGTATCAAATGCCCCAACCTTAGGGACTTGAAAGCACTGATTTGCTGATCATTCTAAAGCTAGGGTGGGTCTTGCCAGACTCATTCATTCAGGCACCTAGAGACTCTACTGGGCCGACAGCACAAAGGCCCCCTCCTGTCCGGCTCTAGCTATGGCTGTCAGTTGCAGCCCTTGGTCCCCCTGACACCGGTTCCCAGCGGGACAGCCTGGTTCCTCGCTTGGCAGCAGCAGCCCTGTGGGTGGGCAAGCCCCCATAAGTCATGTGGCCCAGCCCAGAGTCCACGTGGGAGGGGACCCACAGGCCATGTACACCGGGAAGTGGCATGAAGAAGGTAATTTATGCAACGATCTGCCACATCCTGTATGTCCCAAGTTAAAAATTCTACTTGGCAGAAAAACATACCTAGAAGATCAGATTGTTTTGCTGTCACTGTGTCTGCCATGAAATAATATTCTTGTAGGGCTTTACAATTGATGAAGAAATCACTTTTAACGTAACTATGCTATTGATTTTCCTAGAAACCCTCTGAGACAGGTGTGATTTTGTAGATTAGAGAAGTGAGATTTGGAATGGCGAAAGCAACTTGCTCAGAGATAGGTTAAAGAAGTAGAGTGGAGGCAGGACCCAGGCCAGAGAGCACTCAAAGCCCATTTTACTGTTCTGATGTGGACTTGGCTGTCCCTCTGAGCTGAAGTCGTCCTCAGGGGCCCTGCCAGCAAGCAGGGGTCAGCACAGGCTGAGGGTCTCTGTCCTGATGATACAGCCCAGGAATTATCTGAGGAAGAACCAGGGCCCAGACCAGTGTTTGTGGCAGTCACGAAGTCTGGAGGGGAGGCGTGGCAGCCACCTCGTGCCAGAGAAGCTGCCATTCCCGTGGGCGGTGCATAGCCTCATCTGCATGCTGCATATCCTGGCAGCGCAGGAGCTGCGGCAGAAGATGGTCCTGAAGGTCAGGCTGGGGCCTCAGAGAAGCTGCTGAGCCAGGGCCTAGTGCCCTCACCTCCCTGCTGGGTGTGATTCCACAGCGCAGCCTCAGAAAGTCCCTCTCTGGACCCAGGACTGCTTCCTATTTTAGACCTGGGCTTCCTTCTTGTCCAGGGTCCCATTTGGGACGCACTGTTCCTTCGCAGTGAGGCCACCACCTGCTTCTAGAAGGGAACCTGCCCATTCACATGAGCCGCTGCTGGCGAGAGAAGATTCATTGTTTACGAGTGTTCACATAAATAATGTGTGCTCCCGGCGGGAGGAAGGGGAGGCCGCTCCGCCGCCGTCCTGTGAGACCTCTCAGGGAACAGAGTAGATTCCGGGATGTCTTCCTTTCTGGACAGATTTTAGGTCACACATGTAAAAGGGCACATGACACACTAGAGTGGGTCCACACGTACACACCTGATACACAGACACACAATTTGTGGAGTGTGAGCACACAGCATGCAGTGACACATTCTATGGGTGTGTATGTTATATGTGTACCTTAACACGAAGCCTTAACATGTAAGCACTGTGCACACACATGCTCTGTGTGGATGTGGTCAGACACATACGCACAACGTCTACGTGCCATGTATGTAACTAGGCAGATTGGCTCCGGATACATGTACCCGTGTGTATACATCCACACGCACACACAACATGTTTGTGTGCACGATATGACCGTTTGTCTATAAATACACACTGTGAGCCCTGTCTGTATGTGCACACGATGTGTATGTGTGTCCTCATAAATATGCAGTGTTTTCACTCTAAGTTCCTTATAAGCACACACAGCACATGCGTGCATGCACAGGTGAGCACGTGTACATGTGGACATTGATGCGCCCAGTTGTCGCCCGGGCCAGCCCAGCCTCAGCCGCGGTTTCCCCCTTAGTGTTTGTAAATAGCCACTGTGCTGTCCCTCCGTCACAGCTTAGTAGATCCTGTGCCTTGAGCTCTTCTGATCCTTCCATGATTCAATCCCCTAATCATGGAGCCTGATCTCTGCAGAGTATCTGCTTGCAAAGGAGAGGGGATGTGGCTGGACCCACAGCTGATGGGAAGGAGGGGTCTGGCTCTGCCCTCACTCTGTCCATGTACCGTGGGGCTTTCCAGGTGGGACTGTGCCTGGAATCAGGGCATCCTGAGCCTGCCATTGGCCCTGGGGGAGGGGTCTCAGGGCCAGACCTGGGTCACCATGTGCCTCCAGTTGGGGTCACCTTGGCTGCCTCTCCAGACTGTGTTGCTTCCCTCCCACCTGGCACCTCCTCCAGGAAGCCCCCCAGCCACCCTCCCTGGTGCTGCCCGGAATCAACCTACTGCTTCACTGGACTGAAGTCTCCTTAGTCTTCATGTTCGTCCGCCAGCATCTGTCTCTCATGGATTAGGGGTAGCATGCATCTTCCGTGTCCTCAGCTCCCACGAGGAGGGAGTTTCCCTAGTATCCCTGGCCTCCAGCCCCAGCCCTTCTTACCCAGAGACACAGGACGCCCCAGGGGCACACACCAGGCACTGGCTGAGTTCTTCAGAGCTGCCGGTGCCTAGGCTGAAACACAACCTCCAGTCCAGCTTCTTCTTTTTATAACTGGTAATTTTATCTCCATCTGCCAGAATGTTAATCTCCCAATTAGTTCCAAAATTGAGCTGAAACAATATTTTGTTTTGTTTTTAATTCAGTCTCCTCTGACCCCCAACTGCCGATGCCCATTTTGTGCCAGGTGCCACACGAGGTGCGGAGACACCTTAACAGGAAAACAGACACAGTCCCTGCCTTCATGGGATGCGTAGCTCTGAGGGGAGGAGGTGGCAGCAGCGAATAAATGACAATGCTCAGGTCACCGTGGAGGGGGCTTCAAAGGGAAGGAACACAGCGGAGACAGATATATAGGCTGGGTGCAGAAGGGTTTGGCTAGAGTGGTTGATGAATGAAGGTCAGGCTTGCAAAAAGCTGAGGAAAGAGCGTGCGGGTCGGGGAGATTGCAGTGCAAAGGCCCCGAGGTCTGTGGCTGGCCTGTGGTGAGGGACTGGCAGGCTGTGGCGGGGATGGCCCATGCGACCATGGGAAGCAGTGTGGGTCAATTGGAAGTGGGCTGGGGGGGCCTTTGAAGGTTTGAAGTTGGGAATGAGCAGTCTTGTGATTCATGAGTTTAAAGAGTGCCCAGGCAGCCCGGAGGTCTGAGGGAAAAAGTGGACTGTAGGAAGAGGGCTAGTGCAGTGCTCCCCACGAGCAATGCCCAGGCGACCGCTGAGGGGGTGCCCTGCCCACGTCAGCTTAAATCAGCCCAGCGGAGTGGCAGCTCTGGCTGGTGCCTGCCCCCAGCCGCACTGCTACTGATGCAACAATGAAGACAGCTTCTGCAGGAGTCGCTGTCGGTCCTCACTCCCCCTGGGGGTGGCGCTATTGTGTATCTCCATCTGTCAGTCATGAAGCTCAGAGAAGTTAAGTGACTTACCCACGGTCACATAGGCCTTGAGGCACCAGGCATGATCTTGCTGCGGACTGCTACCCAGGAGGTTGGAGTACCTGTCCTTGATCTCCCAAAAGAGATGTGTTTTGTGCATGGCCAAGAGGTTTTCCTTCAGTATCTCACCAAACTTTCTCTTAAACATTTTAAAAAGACATGATAACTTTGCTGTAGTGTTTGCTTGATTGAGAAAAAAATGCGAAGTCTTTATTTTTTGGAGGGATGGTCGGGGCAGGGCAGAAGTGTGGCTGGTATAGTCACCACTACCCCCAGCAGGTGCCCTAGTGGTACTTTTTCCGTGGTTGTGAAGATGATGATGGGAAGGGCAGAGGGGGTGGAATGCAGGGCAGAAACCTCAAGGGTTATGGTGGGGGTGGAGGGGGGCAGGCCAAGGGGGCCCCTTTCCAATGTGCTCACTCCTTACCAGCCAACAGTGCCCCCTGCTCTCGTGGGAGCACGTGGCAAGCCATTAAGGGGGCCCTGTGTGCCCTGATGTCCTTACATCCGGTCCTGACATCCCAGAAGGAAGTAAACGTAATTGTTGGAGATTTGATAGAATTGTTAAAAATACATGAAGTCTGCCACCTTAATTGTGAAACAGACTGGAAAATGTTCTACCAGATAAGATCATCTCAAAGCAAGGTTGTGATGATCATCTCTTAATAGACCAACACCATGGCGTCCATGTCGTCTGTGGCTCCTCCCCCAGCCCATGTGCAGGCACACGCGCGCACACGCGCACACACTCAGACACACACACCCCTCCTTCCCCCAGCCTGCGCGTGCACACACACACACATGCACACAGAGACTTTCTTTCTCGGTTTATAATTCAGAGACGTGGATTCAGAGACGTGGGATCAGACTTCCATGCAATACAATTTTTTTTCATCTGTCACACTTTGTTTTCCTTCCAGTTCACCAATTCTCTTCTCAGCTGTGGCCAATCAACTGGTTTTTATTTCAATTACCATACCTTTCATTTGCAGGAGTCCTATTTGATGGTTTTGCAAATTTACCTTTTCTCTTTTTAATTGTGTCCTGATCTTGCATTAATTTTGCTGGTCCTTTTACCTGTGATTATTTGAAGCATGCTTCTTTTGCAGTCACCTTCATGTTGTTCCTTGTTTCTGTTCTTGGGGTGCAAGCTGTGCCGTGCGTGGTGTCCGGAGTTTGCTTCCTCGCGGGACGCATGCCTGTTTGTCTCATGAGTTCATCGTCAGCAGGGATCCTTTCAGAGGGAGTCCCACGTGCAGCTGGTGGATAAGCTCTGCAGAGCGGTTTGGCTTTCCGTGCCACCAGGATTCCAGGGGTTTCCGTTGCTCTGCACTGGGTTCCATGTTAATTTTTTGGCTTGGGATTCCTGCCTGAGTCATCCTGCCCCTGTGCCTTTAAGCCCCATGGCACAGCTGTGAACTTCCAAATTCTCATCGAAGGCTTTTTTAATCCCACTCAGAACCCTGAACAGAGGGAACACACTCCCTTTTCTGGGCCAGTGGATGGCCTTTTCAAGTCCCGTTGTCACAGACTGGCTGCCCTTCAAGTGTCTTAGCTTTCTGCCAGGGTCTCCTTTCCAGCTTCCCACCTGCTCAGGCCCCAGGCCACACCTGCTGTCCCCACCGGGTGCTAAACTCCGGCCCGTGCCCCACCAGACTCTGCCAGTGCTGGAAATAGCACGGGCAGCCATGGTGCCAGCCTGGCTATATTCTCTGTTACCGGCCCTGGGGATTTCCCTTTTCTTTGAGATCAGCTCTATATTTAAAACATGAAAATTCAGCAATTTTGTGCATCAAAAGACATTATCAACAAAATAGAAAGGGAACCCATAGAATAGGAGAAAATATTTGCAAACCATGTATCTGATAAGGGATTAACATTCAGAATATATAACTTCTAAAACCTGATAAAAAAAAATCAACTGCCTGATTCAAAAATGGGCAAAAGACTTGAATGGACATTTTTCCAAAAAAGATATACAAATGGCCAATAAGCATATGAAAAGATGCTGAACACCACTAATCTTTAGGATTGGTATAGTATGAGTATGGTAATTGAAATGAAAACCAGTTGATCGGCCACAGCTAAAAAGAGAATTGGTGAACTGGAAGGAAAACAAAGTGAGATGGGTGAAAGGCAATGAGATACTACATCACACCTATTGGGATGGTCAGTATCAAAACAGACAACAGGTCGGGCATGGGGGCTCATGCCTGTAATCGCAGTACTTTGGGAGGCCTAGGTGAGAGGATCACTTGAGGCCAGGAGTTCAAGACCAGCCTGGCCAACATAGAGAGATCACATCTCTACAAAATTTAAAATTCAGCTATGTGGCGGCATGCACCTGTAGTCCTAGCTACTCAGAAGGCTGAGGCAGGAGGATCACTTGAGCCCAAATATTCAAGGTTACAATGAGCTAGAGCTATGATCAGGCCATTCCAGCCTGGACAGCAGAGCAAGACCCCTGTCTCTAAAAAAGATAAATAAATAAAAATTTAAAAAAAGAACAGAAAATAACAGGGTTGACGAGGATGTGGAGAAATTGCAAAATTTATGTTCTGTTGGTGGAGTGTAAAATGATACAGCTGCTTTTGAAAACAGTATAGAGGTTCCTCAAAAAGTTAAAAATAGAATTGCCATATTGGTTCTGAGTATATACTCAAAACAATTGAAAGCAAGATCTTGAAGGGATATTTGCACACTCACGTTCATAGCAGCATTATTCACAATAGTCAAAAAGTAGAGGCAACCCAAGTGCCCATTGACAAAGGAAATTCTGACACACGTTGTAACATGGATGAAGCTTGTGGACATTGTGCTAAGTGGAATAAGTCAGACACAAAAGGACGAATACTGTATGATTCCACGTATCTGAGGTCCCGAGCGTAGTCAGATTCATAGAGACAGAAAAAGCGTGGGGGCTTACAGGGACTAAGGGAAGGGAGAGTGGGGAGTTGCTGTTTAATGGGCACAGGGTTTCAGTTTTAAAAGATAGAAAAAGGTGTGGAGTACATGGTGGTGATGATTGCACAGCAACGTACTGTACTTAGTGTCGCTGAACTGTATACTTAAAAACAGTTAAGATGGTAAATGTTACATGTATTTTACCACGATTAAAAATTGGACAACAAATATTTTTTCCAAGGATGTGTTAGCTTGTGTGCAGCATTGCTCTGTGTTTGCGTCAGAATGGAGGAGTCCACATGCATTCAGTCTGCCATGTTGCCAGAGGTTCAAGTTCTTGCATTTCTCCTTTCTACATGTCCTTAGCTGTTAAAGGATTTAGAAGGGTGAGTTTAGTGGCAACTGTGGTGGTCTCATCTGTGGTAAGAAGAATCACAAACTTGGGGTGAGACTGAGCCATGCAAGTCAACAGATGCCGTCCCCTCCCCCCCCACAGGTGCAGGGACCGAGCCCAGCAAGACGTTGTAACATGCCCAAGGCTGCAGACCTGGGAAGCGGTGAAATGAGATTCAAAGCCAGAACAATCAAGTCCATGTGTTTCATCCACCCAATGTCTCCTTGAAGCAGGGCCCTCCATTCGTCATGTGGGAAGGCCAGGCATAGCACACGGTGGGTGGACAGTTGGGTAAATCAGCAGTGTGGTGGCCCCATTCAGGAAGGCTTCCTGGGAACAGTGAACATGGTGATGTCCTCAAGGGGCCAGAGGCCTTCCTCAGAGGTTCCCTGTCTCCCTTGGATCACTGAGTCTCCCCACTCCTCACCTTTCCCCTACTCTGCCCCAAAGGGAGACACGTCTCAGTCAGCTAAGTGCTGGAAGTCTGCCCCGGCCAGAACATTCTGTCCGCTGGTACAGATGTGCGTCTGTGGGTGCATGAGTTTGGACAGTTGCCCAGGACCACGTGCAGCTGAGACCACGCCTTGACCTTAAGTGTTTCCTAAGGGGGCCAGCCTCTCCCACAAAGACCTGCAGAACGGAAAATCCCTGGGAAGGCCGATTGGGAAACTCTCAGCTGTCTGGGCCAGAGCTCCCAGGCCTGAGGCCACCCAAACCAAACTGGTTTCCTGAAAGTGTGGGCAGGAGAAGGCCACTGGTGTAGATGGGGGCAGATATGAGAGTGAATCCTGGCTTTGCTTTAACCTCTCTGTCTCAGTTTCTCACTGTGAAATGGGTTAATCATGCCTGCCTTGTAAAGACGCTTTGAGAATTACGAAACCATGGATGGGAGATGCATGGCCATGCGTCAGGGACAGTGGCCACTCCACCCTAGGAAATCACAGGGGGGATCTGATAGGCTACTCTTGGCTTCAAGCTTGGGTGGGAGGGGGATAGATTGGGGTTGCGGAGGGACAGGAGCAGGGGGAAGAGCCTGAGTGGGCTCAGAATCACAGCAGGGGGAACAGCATGGGGTCCACAGGAACTCTCTGTGCTGTCCTCACAACTCTGTAAATCTGACGCTGCCCTAACATAAACTGCTTTGGCCTGCGGACTATTGCGCACAGGTCTTGTTAAATGCAGGTGCAGCCTGAGCATGTGCATTTCTCAGCTGTCCCCAGGTGGTGCTCACTCTGGGAGCCAGGGAGCAGCACATCCATACCAGGGCTGGGAGACACCAATGCCTTAGAGTCCCGCCTGGGCCCCTGACCAGAGGGACAAGTCTTGGTGTGGAGGGCAGGTGCTGCTGGCTGAGGGGGATGGCCCACCAGCACTTTTGGTAGCTGAGCTCACCCTGCTGCTGCTGCTGCTGAGGGCAGGGATGGGATGAGGATGAACACAATAGGAAGGTCTTGTGGGGCAGGGGAGGGGCCCTGCAGAAACCACGCGGTAGCTGGCTGTCCCTCCTGCCTGGCTCACAGCACACCAGCCCCTCCCCTCCGTGACCCCTGGGGAGGGCAGCGATGGTACTCGACTGTGTCATTGGCTGGAGGCAAGAAGACCCTCCCCCAAGTCATCCTGACACCTTAAGTGCCCCAACTGACCCTGGGATTTTCCAAGGCTGGAGATCCTTCCCTATCATAGGGGAAGCTGGGAGTTGTTCCTGGGCACCGCCCTTCATGGGGACAGGAGCTATGAAATGGCTGCTGCTGCCCCTGGGAGTTCAAGGTGGCACCTGAAGCCCCTGGGAGGGTTGGGTTCCCTAGGGCTCTGGATAAAGAGCAGGACCTGGTCCTGTCCTGAGACCCGATGGTAGATGGGTTGAGGTCTGGCCCTGGCCGAGCAGGTGCAGCCTTCCCACAGTTGCCTCTGGGAGCTGCCTCCTCCTCCTCCTCTTCCTCCTCCTCCTCTTCCTCCTCCTCCTCTTCCTCCTCCTCCTCCTCCTCCCCCCTTGGTCTTCCTCCCCCCTTTCACTCTGTCCACTGCTCCTCCCTGAGTCATCCATCTGCCTGAGGGGGGTTTTACTCCTGTGGGCCTGCTCAGGGGCTGCCTGCAACAACGGGTGCAGCCCTGGGTGGGAGTCACGGTGCCCACTCCCAATCATCCATGTGGTCGTCCCCTCCCTGAGCTTCAGTGTCCCAGCACTAATGCAGGGCTTGCATGGAATGGTTTTTTAGAGCTCTTCTATTAATAGCTCTAGCCATCTCTGGTCTGCGGCAGTGGGTCCCAGCCCCCACCCACAGTCCATCCCGGCTCCACCCATGTGCGGCCGCATGGCTTGGGCCAGTCAAGGGAGGCAGGGGAGCTGAAATCCAGCCTACTCTGTCAAGCACCCCGGCTCAGGGCCCATCTGCCTACTAGGGGTGGCGAGAAGCCCCCAAGCTGCTTTGGACTGCTGACTCCATCTCAGCCTTGACAGCGAGCTCTCAGGGGTGTTCACACTGGCACCCTAGCACCTCGCCTGCTCGCCGGGCTGTGGGGTCCAGGGAAGGTTAGGGATGAGCAAATGATGCCACATCTGCCCTGGAGTCAGCGTGCTGCCTCTGTCTGTCCAGATGACCCACCCAGAAGGGGCTCAGCCAAGAGGCAGGGGTGGGGGTCCCAGAACTGGGCGAGACGGGGGACACTCCCAGGCACTGGCACGGCTAGCCAGGGAGCATGATGGAAAGGCCCTTCTGAAGCCCAGAGCCCCAAGGCACAGGGGGCACTGAGGTCACAGAGCCAACCCACAGGATAGGATTGGTTGGGCGCAGCCTAGGAGCCACCAGGACCACCAGGGCCACAGAGGCCCTGGGCTGGGGCTGGGCTAGGCTGGCTCAGAAGCCCTAGGAGAGGGCCAAGAAGAAATGCCACCCCCCACGGTCACCCCTAGAAAGCCATCCATGAGGGCATGTCAGGGACTCTGTCCTCTAGATCCTCCTTGTTCTTGACTGCGCTTTCCTTCTGTCTTCTGGAGCCCCAGGCCCCAGGCCCCAAACTCCAGGAAACAATGACGGCGGGGAGCCTCCACTCATGCCCTAATCACAGTGAGGGGACTGTCGGTGCTGAGTAGCTGCCTTCCTTCCCAGCTCCAAGCTGCTCCCTCAGCCACGGCCCCCGGATGGAGCCGGCAGCCTCCCCCAGGTCCTCCTCTTGATGCCCACCCAAGGGGAAGCCGAGCCCCCCAGGGCCTTTGGAGTTGGAAGAGCATCTCTCCCTGCTGGCCTGGTGCTGCCTGTGAGAGGGGCACCCTGGGATGAGCCGCAAAGCAGGGCGGGAGCCTCCGGCAGCCTCCTGAACTGTGCTGCGCCCTCCCAGGGACCAACCCCACTGGGGCCTCGGAGCCGCCGGGCAAGAAGAGACCAAGCTCTGAGCCAGTGCAGCCAAGAGAGGGTAGGGGGCCCAGAGGCCTGCAGCACTGGCTGTCCAGGAAAGATGACTTTTGATTTGTCCCTATTGCCCCTCCCAGAGAGAAACAAGGCAGGAGGACAATGATGCCAGCTTGGGGAGCCAGCCTTCCCAGGGTGATGAGCATGAAGTGCCAGAACTGTTCCCCAGGGGAGCCCTGGTCCATTCAGACAAAACTGCAAAAACAGGGTGTTGGCACCCCATGGGCTGGGCCCCAAACGCAGGCTCCCACCAGCCGAGTGCCCACGGCAGGAGCTTAACCTCCGCACTTCAGAGAGCTCATGGTCCTCAAGATGGGGCAGAAGCATCGTCACTTTTCTGGGATTGTTGGGAAGGCCTAGCAAGGCTGCACCTATAAAGCATCTGGCAGTGGGCCCAGCCCCGGGCAGATACCCAATAAATGGGAGATGATAACGATATAACAATCACCACAATGATGATAATAATCAATACTGTCATTGTCATTAGATCATTAAACACTGATAACAATATTCCAGCTCCAGATTCTATCTCCAGGAGACACTTATCACTGGGGCATAGATTATCATTATCACAGGCCCCGGCTGGCCTTAAAATTTATGGAGATGAGTTATAGTAATCCTTAATGTTTATGGCCACCCTGACTGCTCGCTAAGTGCTTTCCTGTGTATCATGGTCCGAAACAGGCTTTAGTAGGAAAGGAGGGGACCCTCACTTGTGAAGCACTTATTGTGTGCCAGGCAAAGCCACCCTTTAGAGAGGCATCTTGTCCCAATGCCCAGGACTAGGGTGCACTGGATGCTCACCTTGCCACCCTCACCAGAGCCAAACCTGCTGGCATCTTGATCTTGGCCTTCCTAGACTCCTGAATTGTGAGTAATAAATTTCCACTGTTTATAAGCCTCCTAGTCTATGGTATTCTGTTATAGCAGCCCAAACTGACTAAGACAACTGCACTGAAGCCATGCCGACTCCACCAGCCCCTGAGAACACCTCTCACCCTGTCTGTGTTCCTGCATCCCCTGCCATGAAGACTGCGCATGGTAAATGCTCAGGAAACTCTTTCTGGGATTGGCTGATTCAGAGCAAGTCCCTTCCAGCTCTGATGGGCCATGAATCTGGGCCAGATCTACAGTGCCGAGTGGGGTTCAGCTGGGCAAGTTTGGCAGTGAGCAGAGAGCAGGACCCTGCAGAAGGAAGAGACATAGGTGGTATATGAGGGCTGTTCAGAAAGTACCCAGCCATATCACCATTCTCATTATATTAACAATGGCTGGATACTTTCCGGACAGCCCTCTATGTGTGGCCATTCCCTTCCCACAGCCACACACCATGGCTAATTGATCACGGCTCTAGAATCGTCCTCCATGCAGCGCTTCAGGCCATGCCCCATTGACTGGAGCTGGCAGGAACATGACGTGCTTCCTTCCATCCCTGCCTCTGGGTTGGGACCCGGGCGTGGTGGTGGGTAGGGGTGGGAGAAATGTCGGGGTGAGGTTGAGGAGCAGTGTGAAATCACTTGGAGGAAGGGAGAAAGGTGGACTGGCCCTCATTTGGGAGGCAGCGTCTACTACGGACCAAGATTTCTCCCTACTGGGTTTGCAAGAAACAACAGCAATCAACGAGTGGCAATAAATCTGTTAGCAAACAAGAAGGGAAATGACCAAGCTCCTCAATCATTAAAGAAATGTAGCCAACAATCCTCTGTGTCTTAATTATCAAAGAAGCAGTGATTTAAAAAGAATGGTCCAGCTTTCTTTCGATTAGTGTCAAAGAAAATGGGGAAGTCCCAGCGCTGCTGTGGCAGTGAGGTCAGCTCTGTGTGTGGCTGGGGAGGTGTATCTGCTGCGGACTGACCGAGGGCAGCCAGAGGCTTAACGAGGCTGATGTTTTATAATCCAGCACTTCCATATAGAATATCTGAAACACAAAGATGCCTGCCAAGGCGTCATTTATTAGAGTGAAAAATAAGAAACAGCCTAAATGTCTTATAATAGGGGTTTAGTTGAATAAATGAAGACACACCCCTTAGACTATCCGGCAGCCACCGAGATGATGCTTATGAAGGGTTTCTAACAATACAGTGCACAGCTGGGATGGCGTGAGCAGAGCAAGAAACTCAAATGGGCTTAGACGGCAGGGCTGCGCGATCTCACAGCTCCAGGGGTGGGGTCGCGAAGACCCTCGTTTCCTCTGGCTCTGCACGCAGATGTCCCCTCGTGGCTCCTCGGGAGGCTGATCTGGGGTTGCAAGATGCAGCAGCTGTCCCAGGAAACACATCCAGACACCAGTGCCTGGGGGACAAAGAGAGACTTTCTACTTCAGAGTTGGGGAACACCAAGAGGCCCCTTCCCTGCGCTGTAGCCCACTTGCAGGCGGTGCGTAGGCTAGTGTGTGGCGGGGGTGAGGGTGTACCAAGCTGGCTGCGGCCACCGCTGGGGGTGGCTGTGGCACGCCCTCCCACCTCACGAGGGAAATCTTGTTACAGTGAGAAGCAGAAAAAGTAAAACTCCCCCCACCATGGCAAAAAAATATATGTAACGGGAACTCCGTGTGACCTTTGCAACTCTCCTACAAATCTAAAATTATTTCCAAACAAAAAGTTAAAAAAGAGACCCTCATCACTTTCCTGGGCAACTTTTAGTAAATCCGTGAAAGGTGAGCAGACCTTGCTGAGATGGTGACACACCTTTCTGTCACCATTTTCTCTACGTTTCATTGATAAGGAGGAATCACGTGTGGCCACGACCTTGCGCCATCGTCGTGGATGGTGACCCTGTCGAGGCACAGACTTCACCGTAATCAGCTCTTTAGCACTTTACTCTTCCTTAAAGAGAAGATCTCAATCAACATTTGCTGGAAAAACGAGTGAAAAGTTGAGGCAGAGGAAAGCACAAACAGGTTCACTGTGGTCTTTGGGTGGGAGGTTAGGGGCTTCCCCCACCCGCATGTCTTTGCATTTCCTATGCTTCCTCTAGTAGAAACATGTTCTCATGATGAAAACACTGTATTTTTCTGTTCATTCCCCAGTAATTCAGAAGCACTGCAGAAGGAAGCGTGAGCCTCTGACAGATAAATGTTCTCTTCTCTTGGGCCATCTGGTGACAAAGTTGTCCACAGAGGCTGGCTTTTCCCACTGGTCATTTTGATCTTGGCCAGCCGGTTGTCATAAATAAAAGTGCCGTCCCTCGCAGCCCAGAAGATGGGTCATGTGTTGAATTCTTTGTTCTTTTTCTGGGAGTGATAGGTACTTTAGACTGACCCACGCGCGGGGCTGGAAAGGCAAGAACGCTGGCTTCAAAGTCGGCCAGGCTCGACTCCCGGCAGCACCCCCGCCAGCAGCGTGACCTGGGCAGCCACAGAGTCTCTCTGATCCTCCGGCTCCTCTTCTCCAAAGCTGGCACCTGGCAGAGCTGGGGGAGGATGGGAGTGACGGGGCCGTCCTCACCCAGTGGGGCTCAACAAAGATCAGCTCTCGGCCTGTCCTCCACTGTTTGTCGTTTGTGCTCAGACCCCGTGCCAGGGAAGCTGGCCTGACGCTGCCAGTGGGTGAGGACCAGAGGAGGATGGGCGGGAGTGTGGGTGGAGCAGACACAGCAGCCAGGAATCCCAGTGCTTGGGCCCCCGGCCCATCCCCTGCCCCTGCCGCAGTACAGGGCAAGTTGATCACGTAGCCGAAATAAGCTGGAGATTACATTCTGTTGCTCCTCTGGGAATTAGGGACAGCAGGAGCCCTTCCTCAGGAAACTTTGGGGAGGAACCAATGACATAATGTGTGTGCATGGCACTTGATAAACAATAATGCTGCAACAGGGAGTGTTCAGCGTGTGCCAGGGACACTTGGCATTTCAATCCACACCACAGCCTTGGGAGGCAGATGAGAAACTGAGCCCTGGACAGGGCAGGAAGTACCTTGTCCAAAGCCACATGGCTGATAGGTGGCCCAAATGGGGATGAGAGACGGGCTCTGAGCCTCTACCCCATGAGTCTATTAAGACAGTGCTGCTGCTTTGTGTTTTGCAGCAGCTGCTGCTGTTGCTAACACACCTGTGTCCAAGTAAGGCCACCCCTGCTGAACAGGAAGCCCAGGGGCTGGCCCTTTAAGCCTCTGGGTGTGGGGAGCCTGCTCTACAGTGCAATCCTGTTCCCTGAGCTGGTGGCATTACGGCTGCAGTAAGGAATGTCCTCTAGGATATTTAGTGTCTAGCGACAGACATGTGGGCTTGATTTACCCTGTGCTGCTCCATTCAGCCCCAGGCAGGCAGGGCATGGGTGCAGAGTGGCTGAAAAACTAGAGAAAACCAGAGGGTTGCACAGGGAGGGAGCTGGGTGAGGGAGCACGGAGCCCACAGTTGAAGAGCACTTTTCTGTGCCGGGTCCATGATCTCAGTGAGTCCTCAGAATAAGCCTATCCAGTTACATGCCCATTTTACAGAGGAGAAAATAGAGGCTCAGAGAGATCAAGTAACCTGACCTAGCAACTAGTCAAAAGAACTAAGGAAATCTTTGCTTCCTGCAAGGGAAGGTGCCTCCTGGGACCATGGCCTCTGTCTGAGCCCCTGGGACCAGGCCCCATGGGCTCCATACCGCTGCCCCTAGCTCTACCAGCCTGCCTATCCCAGAATCCAGACTCTCCTCACAGGGCTCCCGGCTCTGCAAGCGCCCTGTCTCCAGAGTGAGAGACTCATCAGCCTTGCAAGGAGCCCTTCTACCTGCCAAACCGACCCTTGGTGGCAGGGCCTCTGGCAGAGGTAGACCTATTGCCCTCCACTCCTTTGTCTCTGCCGTTTGCTCTCTGCCACCCCTTCTGCCCATCCTTCTGGTCCAGCCCAAGGGCTACCTCTTCACAAGGCCTTTCCTGACTGCGTGGCCCTCAGGGCTCTCCCCTTTTCCGGTGCCTCTGAGCCCTGGGGGATGCCCAGGGTGGAGAGCTCAGCTCTGGCCTCGAGCCGCTGTGCGTTGCTCTCTGACCTCCCTCATCAGGAAGAGACCCCTCCAGGGTGCCTTGGGAGACCGGACAGGTGTCATGGGCTCCACCTCGGCACCTGCCAAAGCACCCGGCCTGGAAGAGTGACTGCAGGCCCCAGGGCCCTGATCCTTAGCAGCTGAAGGAGATTGGTGGACATGGAGCCCAGTGGCCTGGAGGAGAGCAGAGCTGATGCAGCCAAGGGTGTGTGTCTTGTGGCCGTGCAGCCTGGGTGTGTCGCTGAATGGGCTGGCCTAGTTCCTTTCATTCCATCCCTCTAGGAGACTAGTTCCTTTAATTGCATCCCTCATCACACTGTGCTCATTAAGGCGGGGGGAGAGCTGCTTGTGGCCCGCTATGGCCTATTGTTCAGTTACTGAGTACAAGGCCAGGCACAGTGGCTCACACTTGTAATCCTAGCACTCTAGGAGGCTGAGGCGGGCAGATCATTTGAGCTCAGGAGTTCAACACCAGCCTAAGCAAGAGCAAGAAGACCCTGTCTCTACTAAAAAGAGAAAGAAATTAGCTGGACAACTAAAAATATATAGAAAAAATCAGCCGGGCATGGTGGTGCATGCCTATAGTCCCAGCTACTCGGGAGGCTGAGGCAGAAGGATCGCTTCAGCCCAGGAGTCTGAGGTTGCTGTGAGCTAGACTGACGCCACGGCACTCTAGCCCGGGCAACAGAGTAAGACTCTGTCTCAAAAAAAAAAAAAAAAAAAAATAGAGTTACTGAGTACAGACTGTGCCTGAGTGAACTGCAGGGCACTGAAAGTGCTCCCTCCTGGTGTCCTCGTGAAGCCTCAAGTTCCATTTGCAGTGCTGCTGCCATTGCAGATACCCTGCTGGGTGGATGCCACCTGCCTGCGGTTTGCAGGATCCCAGGCGGGCAGTGCCCAGGCGGCAGACCAGGTAAGCAACACATCACACATTTCCCAAGGAAGATACAAACCTGGCTTCCCTGAAAGAAGGAGAATGGGAATCCTTGATATGTTCGTGACGTATTAACAGCACACAGTCTCTGTTGTGTTTGCTCTTGCTCCCACTGACCCACTGCACCTGTTACCATCTGCGTTAGTTCAGGTGGGGTTGGTTACTGCAATGGTCACTGGGCGGGATGCACGAGACCTAGGTTCTAGGCTTGCCTCCGTGTGTCCTGAATTATTCTCCTCACCTTTCTGTTGTGTCTGTCAGCGCCATCTATGTTGCAAGGAACACGTGTCAGCAAGAGAATTTTTTTTGTTCACATAAATGAAAATTCCCACAGCCTCATCAGCTTCAGGTAAGGCTTGATCCATGATTTGCACTGGTGTCAGGCTCTGGTGCCATTCTTATTGTCCTTCTCCCTGTAGTACACCAGCCTGCTCCCCAGGCTCAGTCCCTTCAGAGAGTTCTAGTCCACATCTGCTTGCACCCCTGGTCCAGAGGAAGAGAAGTCCCGCTTCCCCTTGCTCCTGGCACTAGCCATACTATGACGCACTCTTTCTCAACTTGTGATGGTGTTTGTGTGTTTGTTTGCTATTTAACGTCATTCTAGGTAAATAAAAGTAAGGAGATTAAATTATTAGCATGCATTTTACCGTTCATGTTTCTATTGTGCAATGGCAGTTTTTAAATGCAACTATACGAGCATCTAACTCAAATTTGGAATCACCAAAATAACACAATGTGTATTTCATAGCCTATATGGCATGTGTTGAATTCAGCTGTGTTTACTTCACTTCTTGTTGTGCACACATTCCACCGACACCCTCCACCTCAGCCTGCTGATGGGAAAGGAAAGACGTCAAGGAAAGGGAACTGCGGGCTGCCTGTCTTTCCCTTCCTTCTCCGTCATCATTTCCAGCATAAGTGGTTGGCTGATGCAGGGAAGTAACGCAAGGATATGACAGGGTTCCTTAGTCGTCTGGTTTCTCGGAAGGCCGTTGCCTTCTTTCTGCGCTGGAAGCAAGTTCCGGTTCGAATGGAAAGTGTCACCTCCAGGGCCGTGAGTGCCCCACTTGCCCAGCATGGGCACAGCACACTTGGTGTTGCTCTCACGCTGAGGTCGCTGAGTTCTGGTGCATCGTGGGATCACTGGAATCTCATGCTCAGGGGCAGCCAGACGCTGACTGTGAATGCAGCAGCCAGGAGCAAGTTTGTGTAGACCTCCTCTGCTCACTGGCAGGCCCCACCGTCCCGTTGGACTTTGCTCACGAGACACAAGATCAAAGATAAGTTACTAAGAATTTCAAGATGGCAACACTGCAGCACCAAACCGAGCTCGGGCCCCTTCTCCTTGCAGCGGGCTCTGTGGGACTGCACAGGTACCAGGCCCGTGAGGCTGGCCCTGAGGACTGGCAGGATCTGTACGGGCAGAGGGACGGACAGCAGGCATCGCGGGCAGCAAGAGGGCTGCAGCAAAGACACAGAGGTGGGAATGCTCCCAGAACGGTGAGAGGGGGAGGGGAAGAGCCTAATTTGGAAGAGGGCATCGCGCCCGGACTGGAGAGCAGTGGGCGGGACAGAGGCTCCCTTCTCAAAAACTTCAGTGTCAGTAGCTCTGGGCCTGTAGACCACGAACCTGCTGCTCCCATCACCTCTGCAAGCCTGAGTCAGCTCCACTTCTCCCCAGGGGTTTTCACACTTGGATGTGATTATTTCTTACTTGACTTCAAGCTCCTTGAGAAGGGGGTCAGTGTTACACTGTACTTCAGAACCTCCCTTAGTGCCAGACTTCGTGGAAGGAAAAAAGAAGACCTCACTCCTTAGGAATTTTGCCTTTAATTCAGGTAGCTGATTTCTTAAAATATTAACATTTCATCTTTACAGTGATCTAATCCTCCAGTTTCCCATTAATTTTGATTGGCTTTCCCTTTGGTAGAACAAAAGGGAGCCACACCTGGTCAGGAGAGCGACTGCTAACTCATACGGAATGGATGGGCCTTCCAGCTTGACGGGTGACATCATCTTGAAAGCTTCAGGAAAGTCACGGACGTGTGGTGTTCCTATAATGGCGATCATGTCAGGAAAGTCACGGACGTGTGGTGTTCCTATAATGGCGATCATGTCAGTGACGAGATCTGGCTGGGGCACAGAAGGTGACTGGAGAGTTATAACGAGGAAGGTAAATACAGGAGACAAGACCACAGACCTCAAGTCCTTCCAGCTCTGCACTGCCTTGGTTCTCAGGATAGATCGCAGCTCCAGTGGGGCTGGTTGAACAACTGCCCTGTTGGCTCAGATAGGCTGTACGCACCTCTGATGGGAGAAGAAAGAACTGCTTTTGGGCTGTTCGATGAATGAGTTTCATGGCTAGAGAGAGGGCAGGAGGGACAACCTTTACAAATTATATGTTGGCTTAGGTCTGCACGGCACTAAGCAATTGGCTAAAGATGTCAAGCTTCCCTGATTTGGTTTTCAAAGTTATAGTATAAACAGAATAAACACTTAAATTCCGGGTGGATTGCCCCCCTTCCCTCCAGATGTTTGGTGTGGTGTAGATACCACAATAAATAAATGTGCTTAAAAGTCCAATAAATTAGGCAAGAGGGTGTGGAGGGTGTGCCATTCTGCTGCCTCTCTGGGACAGAGACACGACAGGAAGGACCCCGAGGTCTCTGCATCTTGGGCATGGGAGGTGGGGCGGGGAGTGCTGCGGGCAAGCTCTGGAACAGAGAGGCGGTGCAGCGAGGAGTGTCTGTGACGCTGCCACCTGCCAGAGCTGTCAGAATTCACACCACCGGAAACGCAGGAATGAGCTGAGAGTGGGGCAAGAGGGTGTATGTATGTGGGAATGTGCAGAAAGACAGGGCGTGTCCTTGACGGCCGCCCATAGCTGGGCTGGAACAGGGTGGGGGGCAGGGCTGGGCCCTGGAATCCACTTGTCAATCTCTCACTCCAGATGTCCGTGCTAGGGGATCCAGGCTGCCTGGACGGGGAAACTGACAAGCTGTGGTTACATCACTGTCCAAGGGCCTGGTGGAAATTGACTCATGCGGCCCACTAGATGCCTTTTACGCCTTAAGGCCCTGGGGCCAAATGAATTTGCGTGGTGATGTGTTACCCTCCTTTTCCGCAGGAGGAAAAAAAGAGTTGCTTTTGGTGGTTTTAACTGTGGGATTAAACATTCTTTAGGGGGTCAGCATAAAAACAGGCTGGGACCTTAAATGAAACAACCCCTACCCCCCCATGCCGGGGGGTGCAATGCTGGAAGCTCTTCTCTTCTGGCCTCCTCCTCCCAAAACAAGACCAGGTGGGGCCCAAGGAATCCTCTCTTCGAAGCTCTGTCTGCTGGGGAGGCAGAAGTTCCTAAACACGAACGACACTCAGACAGGTCTGGGGGTGCGCCACCCACCCTGGGAGCGGCCTTTGTGGTGCTGCTGTTCAGCTGTTTCCTGGGGTCACTTGCCAGCTTTGACACCTGAGAGGTAGAGTTGTTTGGGTTGCCACCTTTGAGACAGGGATCTGGGGAGCCTGTCAGCTCATTCGTGGCTGACAGAGCCAAGATAAGGTGCCCCTTGATCAAGGTCACTCTTCATATACCCCAGCCTTCGCTGAGCATAAACGTGTCCAACACCTGTAGTCCAGAGTTGGCTGCCCAAGGCAGAGGCTGACCGGCAGGCCTGGGGCTGCGCTGAATCCAGCCTGCCTGTACGGGACTGGAGCTGCCACCTTGAATGAGGACAGCTGAGGCCCAGGAGACAGGCCTCACTTTAAGAACCACTACAGAACGGGGGTCCACAGCATGGACTTTGAACCTGGACCCCAAACCAATGCCACCCCACTCACTAGCCATGTGACAATTAGTTGATCCTTCTAAGTCCATTTTCCCATCTGTTAAGTGGGGGTGATGATAGTACTAGAAGCTTCTCAAGGTTTTGCTATGAGAGTTAAAGAAGGATTCATATGTAACCAGTGATTTTCTGAGAAATTAATTGCTGTCCTAGCCTTTTCACTGTGAATGAAGTGCTCTCTGGGGCAGCCAGGCATCTGAGCCCCAAGGTCCACCTCTGTCGCCCTGTGGGTTTGGGGGCTTTTGGGGTTTGGGACCCAACAAGGAAAATTCAAGTATGGAATCCCAAAGAGACCTGGAGCGGAGGCTTTGGGACACCAAGTGAGACAGAGAGAGAGGGGTGGCCTGGCTCCAGGAGGCTGATGAGGAAGGAGGAGAGGGATATAACAGAGCAGGCCACAGGACCTGGGTGTCCCAAACGCAGAGCCACTCAAGTGGCCCAACCCATGGGGGGGATGGCTACCTTGGTGCCTGGGACTCCTGGGTGCCACCATGCAGGCCCCATAGACTACATGAGGTCCCTCTGGTCGGCTGGCTCTGAGGAAGTGCGGCCAACGGCAGGAGACTCCCCACAGCAGGGCAAAGCTGAGCTGGGCAGGAGGCCAGACTGACCCCAGAGGAACCTGCCACAGCTGCCCAGAGCAGGGACACTACCGCCCACTGTGCAGCAAAGCCCCCTAATGTGCCTGTGGGGCTAAGGGGGAGGGCAGGAACGGTGACAAATGACTGATGTCATTTTTGCCCAGCTGTGTGAGTGGGGGTCTTGAAACAGATTTAATTGGATTTAGATGACTCAATATGACATTTCTTACATCTCAGCACCTTAGAAATATTCACGTCAGAGTCCAGGACACACTAGCCCAGAGTGTGCCCTGCAAATGGCTATGCATAAAAACAGATTGACCCAGGGCCATTTGGTCATGCGCAACTCTTAGTTTGCTTTTGTAGATGAGTGTAGCCCTGGTGAAAGCTTGGAGTTGGTGAGAATCAGCTCCTTCCCCACGCCTCACAACCAGGTTAGAACGGAAGCAAGTCTCAGTCCAAATTCTGCCACATGGAGACGTTTATAAAACAGGTGTTCACTCACCAGCCCACATGGCCCCGTGAAAACTCTTAAGTACCAGCAGTAGAATCCCGACCCTCTGCGCCTTAAGGAGCAACCTCCACCGCCTGCGTGTGCTTACCTGCAACTAACAATGCTCCCGAGAGGACTCCACTGTCCCACCTCCTCATAATCAGCATTAGGCAACCAGAAATCCTCCAAGGTGTTGGACGACTACACCCTGAACGGACCAGTGCCTAGCTTCTTGTATCAAGGCCACGGACAAAGCCTCTCCAGACCTCACTGGCTTCTTACACAGTTCATGCTGCCCTGGGAAGTGCCTCTTACTAAGTAACACACGTCTTGAATAACTTGACTTTTACCAACGAAAGCTTATTTCTCGTCTCATCATGCTGGCTAACGGGCAACTGTTTTCACCCAAACAGAAATCACAAAAACACCCGTTTCTAACATTCCCTAGGCAAAGCGTGGGGTGTGGATTGAGGATACAGGAGCACACGCAGCCGTCCCCGCATGCCCACTGGCCTCAGTGGTGTGGTTATCAACTCACGGCACCTGCCTGGTGGCTTGTCTTAAGTGGCATCCTCCGAGCGTCCCGCGGGAGCAGGCCCTCCAGATGTGGGGCAGAGCCAGGACTACAGCTTTGGGTCTGAATTGGTGGTTTCCTGATTAAAACATAAAATAATGTAGGAAATAGCGCTATGTTCCTTTTCTGTTCACAGCTTACTGCTCCCAGTTATAATAACTTATGAGAGGCAACTTCTTGGGAACAAGGCCAAGATTTTTAGCCACATAATGCTAGACTCATTGTATTCAGTCTTTCTTGAAATATTTATTAACTAGCTCTTTGGAAGGTGGCAAAGTTGGCTGAAAAGACATTTTAAGCAGCGAAGGCCTTGATGGCCTGTTAAAGAATCTGGATCACATTCAAGGGACTCAGGAATCCAATGAACGCTTTTGGGAAGGGGAGTGGGTTAGTCAAAGTGACACTCGATGAGGAACAAACCGGCTAAGCAACTGTCCAAGGGTGCCCAGCACGTGCACGAAGCCGTCTTTCTCCCTGGCCGCTCTGCAGTCGAGCAGTCCCTCAAGCACAGGGACTGCCGGTATCTACTGCACACCAGGCACGCTGCTAGGAGCCTCCGTCTCCGAGCCATCTGAATGAACCATGACTCTCCCCACTCTCCAGAAGAGGAAGCGAAGGCTAAGAATGCTGTGTGGCTTGCTAGAATTTTGAAACAGGAAGGGTGGGAATTTCTGCCCAGCACAAATCCCTCCTTCCCAGTAGCGCCTCTACTCGGCCCCCAGATTCAGAGTTGCTCTGGGGTATCTGGAATAAGACAGATGCAAAGCAGGGCAGTTCCCAGAAAGCTTGGGAACAGCAGCGCAGAATGCAAAATGCTTTCAAGCAATAAAACCCGTTTTCTGTGCAGAGCCCATCTGTGCCAAGGAGAATTCTGCAGGGATTATTGTCCCCTGGAGACGGGAGAAGCCATTTGGTGGGCTAAAGCATCCAAGACAAGACCTTAGCTGACTGTACGTCACATTAGACAATTACCTTCTTAGCTCCTGGGAGGAATGCTGGCTGGATTCGCTCTTATTTCTTCTTGTTGCAAAATGATAATGCCTGTTTAGGATATGTCAGCCTTCTCTATTAAAAAACCTGCGTATGGGATTGAGTTTGCAATATTTGGGCCATTAAAAATTACTTTCAGTTGAAATTTTTAAAAACCCTGCTTTCCTACCAACATTATCTTTTAGTCCAGAGACCCTAAATATATTCTATGGGGAGACTTACTCATCCCGTGTGTACACCCAGCTTCGAGGCAAACAATTACAGTTTTAAAATTCGCTGTTTGATACCTACCATGTAGTGAAGAGGGGAAGAAGGTGTGATTGAGGAATGCTGTGGCTCAAACCAACTCTTTGGCTTTGGCTTTGGGAAGCCCACACACTGCAAAGGGGCCAGTAGGGACCGGGGGATAAGGACACCTGGATTCTGGTTCCAGCGTGCCACTTCCTAGATAGGTGACCTGGGCAAGTTACTCAACCTCTCTGAGAATTTATTTCCTCCTGTAAAATAGGGCAACTAATTGAAGTCTTGGGAGATTAAACAAGGTAATGGGTACAAAAGCACTGGACACCCTGTGGCTGTTTGGGAAATGTGGCTGGAAGTTGACACTTCTCCACTGTTGAGGAGTTCCCAGTCCCTGGCCACAGAGACAAGATTAACAGGGATTGGCTCTCATCAGGCAGGAGGGAATAGGGGACAAAAACATGGGCTTTGGGGTCACCCAGACCTAACTCATGCTCTACTATCAATCACTAGCTTTATCTTTAGCCGTTAACATAGCTCTCAGTGCCTCTGTTTTCTTATCTGCAAAATGGGCTTATCATACTACCTGCCTGGCAAGTGTGCCGAGGGAGCTCAAGCCTGAGGAGGGCTGGGTTTATGTTAAGACTTCATTTAATAGAGACAAACTGTCCCCCGGCCTACACCCAGCAAGGAGCCTGCCAGAGAACACATCAGGGTCCAAAGCATCATCTACAGGCTAAGTAAACTGTCTCACACGTACGTGTCTGAATAGTTTCCAAATGTATACAGATGCTCTTGTAATAAATGAAATACAAATTCTTTCTAAGGCACTAGTGAATTCATTTCCTCTCAGCAAAGGGATGCTAAGAGAGCAAAAAGGAGGAACAGAAACATTATTTCAGCGCTAGCTAAGGGTTCTCATACTTGCAGCCATAGAGATTAGAAATTGGGTCCCAAGACCAGCTTTGAGTCTTGTGTGCTGCTGGACTGGGAGGCTGGCGTGGGCCTGAGGGAAGCTGGGAGGAAGCTGTCCCCTGGGCCACCTCCCACCCACAGACCAGCCTCCTTGCCTTCCCATTCCCCCGGGGGAAGGAGAAGTGCTTTGGAGACTCCTTTGCGGAGCTCTGCACCATGCCCTCTGCGGGCGCTCTCCAGCCCAGTCTGCACAGAACTCCAATAGCTGAGCGCCACTGCCCAAGCCTATTACACAGTGAGAATGCTGCGGGAGGGAATGGTTAAGTGACTCCTCCCAGAGGCAGAGCCAGGATGCAAAGGCCAGCTCCTGTCCAGGGCTTCAGGAAAGAACCAGGGACACAAGCTGTAGCAGTAAAAGCAAATCCCAAGGACAGCATGGGGTGGCAAAAGCAAGGGTGGCATGGACGGGTCCTTCCTCCACAGCCCAACTGTGGACTCCAGGGCTATAACCAGGAGGCTCAGAGCAACTGGAGGACAAAGTGCGGCAGCTTCCTAAAAGCCTGTGTTCTCCTTCCCTAAGCGGGAAGGACAGTGGTGTGCATTGCCTTGGCAGCAAAGCTGCAGGGTGACTTCCAACTGTGGGGCTGCAGAAGATGACAACCAACAATGCAAGGGCTCCTACTAACACGAACCGCGTCAGTGGAAAATACCGCTTAAGGATGCGCACAGAAGGTTCACCCTCCACGTAAGGGCAAGCTTGAGGGCGTGACCAGGTGGGGAGCCCAGCGTTGAGTTTGGACAGTTCAGGCAGCAGTCACATAAGGAGATTGGGACAGACCAAGCCATTGCAGGGCTCAGGGACGCTTTCTGGAAAAGGCCAGACTGCACAGGCCCTGAGGTTTTGGGAGGATTTGGGGAAATGCTGTGGGCAGCAAGGGCCCAGGTGGGTGCTGGGGGGCAGGTATGGCAGCAGGAAGTGAGGGTGTGACTGCGAGGCTGCGAGGCTCTGGTCCAGCTTTCTTCGGCTCACAGGCAGTTCACGGAGTTGTTTTGTGTCCACTCCTGGCGTCCGTGTGCCAGGTTCTGTGCTGAGTTCCAACAGGCACCGAATGAGACAGCGGTTGAGGAGTCAGGCTATCCCAGTGGTGCTTGAGCCTGAGTGTGGATCAGAATCCCCTGGAAGCCCCACTGCCAGAGCTTCTGCTTCTGCGGGTCTGGGATGGGGCTGGGGAACTCACATTTCTTTTTTTTTTTAGAGACAGGGTCTTGCTCTGTCACCCAGTCTGGAGAGCAATGGCGCGATCACAGCTCACTGTAACCTAGAACTCCTGGGCTCAAAGGATCCTTGTGCCTCGGCCTCCCCTCCGGGAAGCTGCAGGACTTCTATTCTACCAGATAGACACCAGACCAAAGGAGGTGTCGTGAGTGGGGAAGAGCATTGGATAGGGGCACAGAGGTGGAGCTTCCAGCAGAGAGAAATACAGAAGCAAGAGTGGAGGGTGCCCAATTGGCCTAGAGCCAGAGGGAGGCGAGTGTGGAAGGCCAGGGGCCAGCCTGCTGGCGGCCAGCACTCAGCCAGGGTGGGGGCACTTTCTCCTGGAGGCCACTGAGGACTTCCCAGCTGAGAAAGGCGAGATTGAGGTGCTAGATTGTCGGATGATGAGATCAAAACTGGTAATATACATACAAATGACACCTGGCAGTTTGCAAAGTGTTTCCCTACTTCTCTAGCCAGCGACTCTGTGAGTTCTGCTTCTACTTTATACTTCCCACTCACTCTACCTGCCTTTTACAGAAAAGGGGCAGAGGCTGAGGCCTGGATCATCTGCTCCGGTGACAGCAAAGACAGGCGGAGCCAGGACTAGACCATCCTGCTCCCTCCCTGAAGCCGGAGTCAGGCAAAGTCCTTCCCCTGTTTCCATTCAATAAATGTCCTCCTCTTTTTCATACTTTTAATAATAGCAGGAAATAAATCTGGCCATGTAATGTGAGAAAGGTAATAGTCCCAGGTCAGGAAATCCTGTTGCTTGGAGTCCCTTGGGAATGTTAACTTCCCCCCTCTGCCCCCTCTGGGATCCTGACCTTCTGCACAGTTGGCTTCCTTGGGCAAAACTGGGCCAGAAATGCTGGGCCCTCAGCCAGTGTCAGACCTGCGCCCTCTGTCAACGTCCACTAGGAGAGAGGAGGCACAAGACGGTCACCAAGAGGCCCCCAGCCCCCACCCCGCTCCCTGGCCCTGCCCTCTGCCGGCAGGTCATGGGGCAGCCCCACGGACACTCTGGCTCTGCAGTGAGAGAGGTACCTGCACAGGTAGCCCATCCTCTCCTGCTTCCTATAAGTGAAGTGGGGATGCAGCACATGAGTCGGCACGTGGTAGGTGCTGCAGGAACAGGCAAGGTGGGCTTTGCTCCCTTCTGTCGTGCTGGAGCTGGAGAAACAGGGGACAACCTCATCCACAGGTCAGACCACCTGCACGCTCAGGACCCAGTGGCGTAAGCTCCGCCCACTCAGGCGGCTGATGCCATTGATTTGGTAACTCATTTGCTGAATTATTCCTCCAGCCAGTGACCTTATTTTATAACAAATACAACGCAAATTCGTTTTCACATAATTACTTGTTCCACTTGTTCCATGGAACAGCTCTGTAAATTCAATGGTTGTGGCATTATTTATTCACAGAACTGTTCATTTCCTCAACAAAGAGTAACAGAGCATCCTCAAGGTGCCAGGCAGGGGTAGGAGCAGGGACACAGGCACAGTCTCAGCCCTTGAGGAATTCAGTCTGTTGGGAGGCAGACCCTAATAAACAAATGGTATAAGAAATCCTTTACTTACAAGAAGAGCTTCAAGGAAGAAGCGGAAGGTGCTAAGTGAGTCACTAGCGGGGAGTCTTGATGGGGGTCCAGGAACACCTTCTTGAAGAGGTGACCTTTGACCTTTGAGCTGGGAGCTGGCAGGGGCTCCTTTCTCTAGTTGGCCATAGTCGCCACCTGGCCCACTCACCGACGTCAGTAGCAACGTGGCCCCACTGGCCTCTGTCAGTGCTGCATTTGCAGCTCCTACTCTCTCATGCCACTGGAGCCGTCCTTTCTTTCACGGTGACAAACCTAACCTAAATTCAGGGTTCTGGTCACAGTGTCTGTCCCTGGAGGCGACCATCTCCCTCCCAGACCATAATCTCTACTTTCTAAAACTTCGGCAGCTGGTTCTGATTCTTCGCCAGGTTTGGGAATCTCTGCTGCAGCGACCTCAACCTCCTCTCCTTCTATGATTCCCGCACGCACGTCCTTCATTTGCCGTCACGTGGCAGGCATCAGGGTGACACACAGTCCCACCCCAGGGGCTAGCAGCTGTGCAGGAAGGCAGCATCACGCAGCCATAGTGTCACCTGAGGAAGGTTTGCACAGGGTGCTGAGGGGGCCCGCAGGAGGATGCCCAGGCAGGGAGTCAGAGACAGGGGAGGTGAATGCCTGGTGAGTCTGACAGAATGAGAGGCAAACAGGGACAGCATTCTGGGAACGAGAGTCATGGGAACAGAGACCCAGAAATGAGAGAGAGAGAGAGAGCAAGGCCTAGCCTAGGAACCGAAGGCAGTGCAGTGTAGCCAGAGAGGCGTAGAGGAGTAGGGGCACTTAACCCAGCTGGGGCAGTCAGGAAGGCTTCTTGGAAGAGGTGGTCTATGAAGTGAGATAATCTGAGGAGCCAATACAAGCTGGCTGGGTAGGGGTGGAGGGTGGGAAGGATGCCATAGACACTGAGGAAGGGAAGTGTAGTAGTTAATAATGCCGCATAATAAATCACCCCAAAACTTAGTGACTTAAAGCAACAATAATCCTTTATTATCTCTCCTGGTTTCTGTGGGTCAGGATTGGGGAGCAAGCTGGCAGTTGTTCTGGCTAGGGTGCCTCACGAGGCCACGTTCCCCTGCCAGATGGGGCTGCGAGGTCTGCCTCCAAGGCGGCACACTCACGCACTGGGGCCAGTGCTGGCTGCTGGTAGGAGGGACAGTTGCTCACCCTGCCGACCCCTTTCAGGGTGGTCAGTGTCCTCCTCACTGACTGGTGGCCACTTCCACCAGAGCCAGTGATGCCAGAGGCCAGGGGCGGGGGGAGGGGAAGGTGAAATGTCTTTTGTGACACAGCCTTGTAAGCCACATACTTCTGGATTACTCTGTCACATAGGTCAGCCCTCTCTCTATGTGAGAGGGACCAGGGCTGGCACGAGGCGAGGCGTTTGCTTGGGCACAAAATGTAAAGGGGCAGCCACAACTCAGAGGTGACGGCAATATTTTGAGAATTCAAAACGAGTGTGAAATCATCCATGATGAGCACAACACCAGCACTTTAAATAAAGGTGGGACCAGCCAGGCTGGGGGTAGGGTGGGTGAGTGAGGTGAGTGGGCAAGTGTGAGGCTAGATGCTGCATGCGGGGGTCAGTCCCAGGCAGAGGAGGCCACTGCAGGCCACCACAGGCTCGCTTCCCCACAGTCCCAGTTCAGGAGTTGTGAGTCTCAGAAGCAGGTGGCCGGGCAAGGAGGTGAGCAGGAGGAAGACCTGTTTCTCCGCTGGGACTCACTGAACCTGAGAGAAAAGCCCACTCACAACACAGACATGAGTGGCAGCCTGATTTCCAGGTTTCCCAGGGCCACTGTGACAGATCCCCACTAACAGCAGACACGTATTCTCTCACCGACTCCGGGAGGCCAGCAGTGTGAGACCAAGGCGTCTGCACGGTTGCTTCCTCCTGGGAAGGGACAGCCTGCTCTGTGCCCCTCTCCGGCTTCAATGGTTGTCGGCAATCCTTGTGCTCCTTGGCCTGCAGACACGTCACTCCAAGCTCTGCCTCCGTTGTCTCATAGTCTTCTCCTCGTGCATCCGGGTCCAAACCTCTCTCTTCTTATAAGGACACCAGTTGGACTCGGACCCACCCAATCCAGTAGGAACTCATATTAATATGATTCCTTCTGCAAAGACCCTATTTCTCAATAAGGTCGCATTCATAAATACAGGGGTTAGGACTTGAAGATAGCTTTGGGAGATGCAATTCAACCCATGATGAAGTGTAGGGTTATTCTAACGGCAGGTTCACTACATCATTCAAATTGGAAGGAAGACAGATATTTAAAAATTCACATTTCATGCATCTGCTTTTTAAAGCACTAACAGGAAGCATAAAGTGCTTTTGAATAGATGTGAAAAAGCGATAAAATATCTACTTCCACTCTGCATTATGAGCTGCTTGGGGAGAGCAACAGAGAATGCAGGAACGAGGGGAAGCGGCGTCCGGGTCACAGGGAGACCGAGACAGACAGACAATCAGAAACACGCAAGCAGGGGACGGAAGACAGCCGCAAAGGCCCTGAGGACAGGGTCACTCCCCAGCCTCGGGGAGACTGCCACGAGGGACGTCCAAAGCCCCGTTGTGTATTTGTGACAATTGACATGAATGGGCCCTCTCTGTGGAGTGGATGACACAGTGAGAACAGGGTTTGGCCTGAAGGCTGGGGACCCTCCTGCTCCACACACTATTGCTCAGAATTTATCAATCATACGTTGGTTGTCATCAAGAAAATGCCGACACTGTGGCAAGTTGGAAGGGATTCAA
This sequence comes from Lepilemur ruficaudatus, assembly GCA_963574885.1. NCBI lineage: Eukaryota > Metazoa > Chordata > Mammalia > Primates > Lepilemuridae > Lepilemur > Lepilemur ruficaudatus. The sequence continues at coordinate 85,829 of CAUYRT010034146.1, forward strand.
AGGAATTTCAGGTTCAAGGGGGGTGGCAAACAGGTTTTCTCTCTCATGTCATGCCCCCACTGGTAGTTGTCCCGGAGCGCTGTGTGAAGAAGTATTCAGGCTCGGAGAACGGTAATTGATTAGTTATGTCTGTCTCGGGTGCAGGACGGAGAGTGGAACCTTCACGTAACTGCTATTCTAGATCAGACATAAACATTGTTTTTGGAGGGTGGGAAAACTGAGACCCAGTAAGAGAAAATAATGTGCCTGAGGTCTCACTGCTAGTTCATAGTAGAAGGCAAATATACCCCCTTCCCCATGCCCACTCCAAACTGGGTTCTCTGGCTGTTCTCCATGTTGGTGAGAGACACAAACCTTCACCCTGTTGCAGACTCATCCTCAGTGCCTTCCTCCCCTACACGCCACATGTTCAATCGCCAAGTCCTGTTCACTCTCCCTTAACTTTCCCTTCGGGCATCCACTTCTCTCCCTGTCACCATCATCCTTCTGGTCCAGGATTCTCAACAACGGTTGATGTTGTTCACCCGACGACGACGTTTGATAATGTCTGGAGACATCTTTGGTTGTCACAATTTGGGGGGTTATACTGGTATCTGGTGGGTAGAGGCCAGGGATGCTACTAAACATCCTACATGCACAGGGCAGACCCCCACCCCCCGACAAAGTGTCCAGCCTAGCATGTCAACAGTGAGAACCTCTGCCCTAGTCCCAGACACTGTTATCTCTTGCCTGGACAAGTTCAAGCGTCCCCCCAACCACTCTTCCTGCTCCATCTTGCCCCTATAGTCCATTCTCTACCCAGAGGCCAGAATAATCTTAAAACATAAATCCTAATAAATACTATACCTATGTGTAGACCCAAGTTCCTCACCAGAGCTCTGGAGACCCTGCGCATTCTGGCCATACCCATACCCTGCCACCCATCCTCCTACCTGCACTGTCCCTATGTCCTAGACTCACTGGCCTGCTTGTCAGCACCTGGTGGCACCACACTTCCTCCTCCCTTAGGGCCTTTGCAGACGGCTCCCTGCGTTGGACACAGCCACCCTCCACCCCAATCTCTTTCTCCTGGATGCCGACTCAGCTTGATGGTTGCGTCGCTTCCTTAAGGAAGCCCTTCTTCACCTCCTGGCTGGCTCAGGTCCCTCTGTGATGACGTATGTATTCCTGAGATTGTCTGAGGAACGTCTCCCTCCTCCCAGGGCTACATTAGTCCCATAGAGGCAGGAGCAGTATCTGTTTTGATCAATCTGTTTTCAGTTTCTAATACTGTGCCCAGAACCTAGTAAGCAATCAGGAAATATTTGTTGAACAAATGAATGAATGAATGAATGAACCACCTCAGGTCTCTGGCCCTTTATTCGCCCTGTTACAGCCAGGGTCGCTCCTTTCTTCTCCTTTCCTGTTTCTCTGATCATCAAACTTCTCCTTTTCCCCATTCTTTCTCCATTAACTGTCATCTTAGACAACAAATGACTACATATAAGTATTTACTGTGCTGATTAAATGTCGTTCTTTGTTCTGTGAAACAAATTCAGTTGATTTTCTTATTTGCATATCCTCCTACTGATGTTGCCAGGAATGAAAAATAGTCAAATATAATGAGCCGTCTATGCTGGATGGACGCCTGGCTCTGCCTGAAGGCAGGCACTGGACCAGGTGGCCTTGGGCTGGGCATCAAAGTCAGTGGCCAATTGTGATCCAGCCTCAGCCCCGCTGGGGTCACGGGTCCTGGCTCCACTGCAAGGGAAGCCAGTCGTTCTCTGGCTCTGCCCAGGGCTGGCATCTTCTCAAGCTGCAGGTCTCAGTGCGATGTCATTTCCTCAGAGAGACCTTCCCAGACCACTCATCTAAAGTAATCTAAAGACCAAATGCCCGGCTCAGGGAGTGGAGTGCAGAGTTGGGAAGAGGTGTGTCCTTGATGGCATTGTAGAATGATCTGTCTCTGTGCTTCTTGCCATATGAGATAATTAAATGTCGCTGTGGGTTAAGTCACTCTTAATGAGATATCTTGTTACTTGCAGTTGGAAGCACTCTAACTGGTGCTTTTTTTTTTTTTTTTTTTTAATCACACATATTAGCCTGCGGGGCTGCTATAGCGAAGTACCACAGACAACAGAAATGTATTGCTCACAGTTCTGGGTGCTGGAAGTCCGAGGTCAAGGTGTCCGAGTCAAGGTGTTGGTTCTTTCTGCAAGCAGTGAGGAGAGGGTCTGTCCCAGGCCTCTCTCCTTGGCTGGTAGATGGCCAGCTTCTGTGTCTTCACATGGTCCTGTGTCTTCACATGGTCCTCCTTCTGTATGTGTCCCTGTCCAAATTCCTCTTCTCATGAGGACACCTGTCATATTGCATTAGGGCCCACCCTAATGGCCTCATTTGAATTTAACTAGCTTTTTAAAAACCCTATCTCTAAATACCGTTATGTTCTAAGGTGCTGGGATTGGGACTTCAACTTGGATAGGGGTGGGGAGAACACAATTCAAGCTTATAACACCACAGATCCAGCACTATTTTCTATCAGCCGAAGCTGGCTCCTGGGATGGAGGTGGAGGCCAGGCCAGGAAAGCTGTGCCTTCTCCAGCCAACCCCAGCATAGGAATGGTGGGCGACAGCCCAGTATGACTGGCCAACCACCCAAGGTGAGAGGAGTGGAAGGTTCTCTCCAGGATTTAAATCTGGAAAGCCAGTGGGGAAACACACCACGAATGATAAAACTCATATCCATAAGAGCAGTGACTGCCCCTCATCACCACCACGTTGCAGGCACCCGTACCAGGGCCTCACCGATGCTGTCGATGAGAAAGGCACTGTCCCTAGTGCCGATGACTGAGCCCAGGGCTGTCCATCACATGCCCAGGACACAAAGCTGGTGTGGCAGCCTTGGCGGTGCCTCTGCCATCTCCTTTCCAGAGAGAACCTGCCGCCAGATAGCGGGGAGCGCAGGACCCTCCAGCCTCCCTGCGGCACCTTGAGGACCCACGTCTGCTTCCCAGCCATGGCCGTGCATTTCTGGGCTGGCCTGGGACTGAGGAGGCCAGGATACACAGGCCTGGCTGCTTCTATCCAGCCGGGACTCCTCTGAGGGGCCGTCCTCGCTCTGCAGCTCCTGTGAGGCTGGCCAAGCCATTGTCCCATCTGAGTCACAGTCCAGGGCTCTCCTGCCCAGTCCTGCTCCCTCCCCTTTTCTTTCTCAGCACACCTCTGGCACTCCCAGCTCAGCCTCAGCTTCTGCCTCCAGAGGACCCGACTGGCCCTGCTGGGGAGGGTAGATCGGCAGTAGAGCCATGTCCCTCCCATACGGAGGTGTCATCACTTCTCCCATCACTGCTCAGTCTTGAAGGCAAAGACTGGAGGGTGTGAGGGCAGGAGTGGGAGCTGGGCCCATGAACCTGCAGTGCGAAGCTGGCAGTCAGTTTCTCCTAGTCTAATGAGTATGTGGCCTGGCACCCAGGGCCAGGACCAGGGGAGTGGTAAGGGCACTGCCCAAGGTCACCAGCTGCTTAGTGGCAGAACCAAGGCCAGAGCTTGAGGGCCCTGATCCTCATCTGAGCCCCTTGCATGGGTGTGGACTTCCTGCCCTACCACATCAACTCAGAGCCTCAGCCCTGAGTGGTATCCGTGGAGGGACAAGGAGGCTGGGATGCAGGAGGAGGGAAGGGCCAATCGCTGAGCTGCAGAGGCAGCAAGGACCCTTTGTGGTCCTCCCTCAAGACCTCCTGATGATGCAGAGCCTCACGCATGCACCCAGCGCAGAATACAGAGAGGCAGCAAGAGGTGAGGCCGTGGGCGGAGCCCATGCTCCTCCCCCACCCTGCTCTGCCATTGCCAAGTGAGCCAACACCCTTCATCTAAAGGGGCCAGAGAGCCACTTGCATGCCAGGAATCGGGAGTCTTCGAAGTGCTGGCGTGGGAAGAGCCCCCACCTGGAGCCTGCAACTCCGTCCTGGCCCATTCTGACGGTACCACACTGGAGCCTGAGTGCCAGCCTCACTGCACACTGATTTATGACTGTGGTGACCTGAGACCCCCCTGAAGGGGCTCTGGAAGTCACTTTATAGCCTCCACTATCTCCAGGGCTAATTAGTTTTATGGCCAACAGGAGAGAAGGGAGGTTTAGCTTGACCCATCTCTTTGGTTCAACAGCACAAAGCCAGTTGTTTATTTTCCAAGGGGCTCCCTGGTGGAGTCGCTCCCTCTCTGCTTCCTCCCTCCTGCAGCTGCTGGGTGACAGGGACACGACAGGGCTCAGCAGGTCTCCCCAAGGCTGGTGGAGAGCAGGCACGGGGGCCTTCCCCTTCCAGGGTTGTGCTCTCACCGAGGGTTAGCAGAGGCCAGGCTTGTCCTGTGGGTGGAGGGGGGTGCCTCAGCAGGCTGCTTCCCCAGAGCCCTCTTGCCCACCTGCCTGCCTAGCTTGCGGGCGAGTTGCTCAAGTCTAGCACATGCACTCAAGGCCAGTCCTCCTCCTTCACCAGCCTACCCAGAGAAGACTATACCCCTGATGTCCTCACAGACAATAAGAGCAACCCCTGGGTCTGGTCTGCACTATCAAAATGTGCAGTGTTTCTGTCTGTGTGTATATCTCTAATCATTATAGCCAAACGACATGGAGCATACGTAGCAAAGGCCCTGAAACTCATCAGATCTGAGTCTGCTACTTGAAGTTAATCTCTGAGCCTTGGCTTCTTCAGTGTTCAAAATGAGGATGATAGTGCATCCTTAGGCGGTTGTTGTGATTAGATGAGATAGTGGAGCAAAGTGCTTAAGATGGTGCCAGATCAAGATTCAATAGATTCATTAATATTCATGAGCAGTGGGAAAACAGGGCACAGGGCAGCCCTACCGGTGGAAGCTGCCTGTTTCATTGACATAGTTGAGTTCCCTTGGCAGTCTGCATTCCTGAACGCTGGTCTGACAGTGGTGCTCACTCACCTGGCATCGTTGAAGAGTTTATATAAACAGCATCCTCTTGCACACACACCCTTGCACACCCACATACATAAGCTCCTGCACTCAGGCACATGTCAGCATGCACACGGGAATTCACAGTCACGTACGCAGGTGTCTCTGCAGATGTGCGCTCTTGCACATTCAGATACACACACATATGCACACAAGCACACATCCCTGCATGCACGTTGCACATGCATGTGGAGTCCTGCAGACACGTGTGCACTTACACAGATAGGGTCCCATGCCCTGGCACCAGTGCAGATATAGAAGAGCAGGCTGACAAATGCCAGAGCCAGACCGGGAGCACAGTCACCTCAGAGATAAGGGCCCAAGGAAAGGAGGGAAGAGGGGACTCCCAGCTGCTGAAGGACAGTGGATGTAAAAATAGCCCTGCACAGGCCTGCTAGGAGGAGTGCTGGGCAGGACCATGGCCTGACACCCCAATGTCCCCTCCTTTGTCCCCCCCTGTGGCGGTCATCAGGAGACCCACCTCTGGAGCCCAAATGTCACTTGAGGAAACCACAGGGAAGGGGCAGGACACTCTCCGTGCACCCTCCTCAGGGTCAGGGTGAGGTGGGGATGGCTAAAGGTGGGCAGTGGAGCGAGCCCTGCGTTCCTCTCCCTGCCACTACCCTTTGGACCCAAGAGCCTGCCCACGGATCCATGTGGGTGCAGGCGCTTGCTCCAGTGTGGTGACCCACACTGCCTTGTGCTGTGCCTGCCTTATCTGCTGTGGTCCTACCACTGTCAGGAGGGGCAGGAAGCCAGGTCCCCAAATAAGGGACCTGGCTGGAAGGAGAGGCCCAGGGCTCAGGAATGACCCTGGCTTTCCTGTTAAAAGAGTGTTCAAACCTTGGCAGGCGGGAGCCTGGCTCCCGGGGTCCCATGTAGGACAACCTGGGCAGAAGCAGGGAAGTTAATGTTAATGCTAGTATGATTAATGAAACTGCATGTCATAAAATATAGGCAATCATAGAGTCTATACACCTCAAAGGTGTATAGAGTCATAGAGCAATCATAGAGTCATACACCTCAAAGGGCACATTTTATTGTATGTGAATTACTCCTCGATAAAGCTGTTTCTATAGCTGTTTCTTGCTCCTACCCCGGAACTCTTGTGTCGGGTACTCGGCAAGTTTTAAAAGTGAGTTATCTCATTAAACCTTTCCCCAGACCCACTCCACATGTGAGGAGAGGAGGTCTGGGGCCTGGTTCAAGGTCAGGCAGCTGGTGGGGGTGGAGTGCTCCAGGCCTGGCTTAGCAAGACTGGCAGGCTGGCTCATCCCTTCATTTATTCAGTCAATAGTCATTCACTGAATCAACAAAAAAGTGGATGTTCGGTATCAAACGGGGCTAGTGGTGTCTAAATTCCTGGATACAGCAGAAACATCACCAGGAACGCTTGCTAAAATGCTGGTTGCAGGACCCACTGCCCAGGCCGTGCTTCCGTGGGCGGGGCCCGGCGGCAACACCGGGGGTGAGGCGGGCAGAGCCAAGGAGGGAGCAGGCGCCCGTGCACCGGGGCAGGACGAGGCTGAGTCACAGTGCGTGTGTGCTCGGGTATTAACAGAAACATAAAACCCTGATCAGCCATTTCTTCCCCCTCTGGACAAGCCCGGACGACACTGGGCCGCTCTTCTGCGACTCTGACCTCTGCTGCATATTAGACAAGAGGTGAGCGGGTCACATGACACCTCATTAGTTTGTCCTCCCCTTGGGGAGGTGGGGGGACAGCAGAGGGCAGACCTCTCCAGGCCACAGCGTTATCAAGGATAACTAGTGACGTGCGGGGGAGGGGGAGGCCCCGAAGGTGGGGCCTCGGTGCAGGGATAAATTAGCGCATCCTTTGTTTGCCTGTCAAAGGTGCTTTCAGGAGAGCCCCGGGGGGCTGGGGAACTATGTTTGCCCAAAGCGTTTGAACAATGCCCTGCAATCCTGTTTGCGCTCTGCATTTGCTCAGCAAACCTGCCCCTCGGAAATAGCTCCGGGGTAAACTCGGGCCCAGCTGCTGCCGAAATTGCCACACAGCCTGCCTTCCACACGAGTCTCAGCGATATTTTCGACCCTCCCAAGCTCAGGCAGGGGCTCCAAATGTACATAATGCTCACACACACAAAAATACCACCGCACCTTGCCCCATCTTGCTGGGCAAGTGAGAGTTAAACATCCTAGTTCAAGTTCATTTGGTCTTTTTTAGCTAAGTACGTAACTGTTCAAAGGTCAAAGCTGCCGCAGCACTGTCTCTGCTCTCAGGACGACACCCCTCCTCCCTCTCCCTCTTTGCCAGGCTGCAGGGGAGGGGACTGCCGGCCCTTGGGGTGTTGCTTTGGGCCGTCTTGCTTGCAACATTCCCTGCAGTCCTGTGTCTGGGGGTCCTTATAGTCTGTTTTCTGCACATAAGTTGTGCAGGGGCATCTCTCTGGGCCCTGCTGTTGGGTCCCCTGCTCCAGGGCTTCTGCAGGGCTGTCTGGTCTAGTTATGACCCCTCATGACCCTTGTCATGGCTGGCTGCTCTGCAGTCTTTGAATATAGGGCTGGCCCCTTGGCAAGTGCACCAGCCACTCTCAGCTCTCTCCTGGTCGCCTTCTGCACAGCTGAGAACCTAGCAGCCCTGGGTGCTAGCTCAGGCTTCGCTCCTTTTCTCTCTCTCTTTCTTACTTTCTCTCTCTTTCTCTCTTTCTTTCCCTCTTTCATTCAACAGCTATTGAGGTATAACTTATATCCAAAAAAATCCCACTGATACCTCTGCACGTTTAATGTATACAATTTGATGAGCTTGAACATATACATACACCCATGATACTATCACAACAGTCAAGGTTGGTGCTTCCTGAACCTGTGTCTTTGCCATTTCTACCCTGGGCGCAGTGCCTAGTTGGGGAGGTTGGGTCTCTGGCCTCAGAAGCATTCGGGCAGGGGTGAGGGGAGTAACAGTGGGGAGCAGAAGCCTTCCCTTTGATCTAGGAAGTTTCCTCCCCTCTCCTGGGGTCCAGCCTCCCATGCCAATGGTGCCGGTCCGGTGGAACTCAGCAGCATCCTCAGCCAAGTCTTCTCCCTCCGGATGTCATTCTTGTGTGGCTCCAGCTCACCTTCTTGTTACATTCCACGTTCTCTCTACCCTACACCAGCGTAGAGTAATCCTCACGCTCAGACCCCCAGGCATTGTGCTTTACGTATAAAGGGCAACAAGCAGAATGCAGTAAACCTTTTCTCCTGCAGCAAAGCCCAGCTTTCAAAACCCTTTTGCTGTGGGCTTGGGGAGCCTACCTGGCTAGGTGTTCACTTTCTTTTCCTGTTTTATAATCCTACTCTTCCCCAAGGCACCAGGGCCTCTGGCAGACTAACGGGAAGGTCACAAGCAAGGAAGAAAAGAAAAAAAACAAATACATTCCTAAGTTTGAAATGTACTATTCCATTATATATGTAAAGTTGGCAGCGGCAGAAAGAAGGTGAGAGACAGACAGAGTAGGGCCAAACAACGTGGCTTTATTGAGCGCTCCCGGGCGAGGTTCACGGTCCCGAGGAAACGGGCCCAAGAAGTCGCGCCGGTTTGAAAGGGGTGAGGGCTTTTATGCTATTGGAGGCGGGCCGGGGGCTTTTGTCGGGAAGAGTTGGGGATTTTCCACAGTGATCATTGGAGGTTATTGAGGATTAGGAGGGGTTGGTGGTGTTTTAGGAATCCAGGAATCGAAACTTTCTTATCTGGGTGGGCATCTGGGTATGGTTATCCTTCAACTTAGCTGGGCCTAACAGTCACCTTTGTGGGTCTCTCCTCTTTAGGGAGGGGAGGGGGTGCCCGCCACCAGCCATACAATATATATGTCAATCTGCCCTGGGGATGTCTTGGTCAAGGCACCTGCTGAGTATAGGAATGTGTGGAGGTGGCCCCCATTGGAGCCAGAGGATCTCCTGGCATCTGGGCTACAGGGCAAGGGCCCCCTGCTACCTAGAGAGTGGCCAACTCTCTAGGCATGGGAACAGTGATGCCTGTGTCATGAAGGTATGAGTGTTAAAAGAGATTAAACCCCGGCGCAGACGAGGCCCTACCCCTGGGTGCCGGTGCTGTGCTCCCTGTCTTGCTGCCCCTTGAGCAGGTCTCAGCGCCCAGCTATACCACATTTGCCCCCAGAGCAGGACTTTGCCCTGCCTTCCCCCTCCCAGCAAGCTTTGGTGAAAGGAACGACTCGAGGCTGATACATTGTTTCCAGCAGTAAAGGGCAGAAGCTTGGGTTTTGATAGGTAGAAGGATAAAGACCAAGAGGGCACGTTGGTGTGTCCTGGGAAAGGAAGGCTGGCCTCCTGGGCCACCAAGCTTCCACCCAAGGACCTGGGGCTGACAGGCCTTAGAATCGCCTGGCCTATGGCTGGAGTCAGCCATCTGGGCTCCCTTCCCACCCAGGCCACCCCTGCGACCATTTGCTCTCTGCCCCCCAGGCTCAGTTTCCCCACTGTTCCAGCTGGAGTAGAAGGGTGTGGGCCCAGTGAATCCGGAGCACACCAGATAGGAAAATCAAAAGCAATCTTCTTGCTGCTGGCGAGGGTGGCTCATGAAGGTCAAGATAAACCCGCAGGGTGGAGGTGGGGAGGAGAATCGCGCGGTGTTTTGTTTGGCGCGGCCGCTGGCCGTTGCCTCGGTAGCTGAGAACATCGGGGCTGGTCACGCTTGCCTCTGCGCCAATCCTATTACTCCGTGCGGTTGAGCTCCGAAAATAGCCCGTCAGCCCCATCATCACAGTTCAGCGTTTCCACCACCGGCCACTTATTGTTCCCTGGACACAGTCATCGTTAACCCCTCCTCTGCCAGCCAGCCAGAGGCACCTGGGCTGAGAGTCCACCTTGGAGAAAATTCTTTTCATTCCCCTTTCTGCTCTGCAGGGAGAGCCAAAGGGCGCCATCGTGGGACGGAGCTCCACCCGGTTCCAGACACTGCAGACCTGCATCCTTTTGTTTTCAACTCCCAGCAATAAACTGCCCTGCAAGGTTAGGCAGGTTATCCGAATTTGGCGCAGGAGGAGGAAAGGGAGGCTCCAGGAGGAGAAATGACTTGCTCAAGGTCATCAGCCAGTGTGTGGCTCAGCCCAGGTGCAGACCAGGGCTGTGTGATTCCAAGGCTGCGCTTTGTCACCGTGTCCTACAAACACAGCCTTCTCACCCCAGCTGAGGAGGCGGTCACCCCACAGCCCTCCAGCCCCTTTGGTTGACAGACCTGGCCTGGAGGCACAGAGGCTGAGTGCTGGCTGCCTGCAGGACCACCGGAGGTGTTGGTGTAACACGCAAATTACAGGCCCCTGACCCCAGGCAACCTGATTCAGTGACCCCAGGGCAGGACCTAGGAACTGTGTTTTTAGCCAGTAGGGCTCTCGAGTCTGATGATAAAGTACATTAGGGAACCACAACTGTCCCCAGATTCTGCAGGTCCCACAGGGAAGGAAAGAAAATCAGCCTCTTTGGAGCGTGGCGTGACATCCAGCACAGTGACCAATACCAACGCGTTTCTTTGCATGACAAGTCGATTTTTCACATGAGAAGATGGAGATTCCTTCCACCGCACCAGATGGTCTCTCGAAAGAAAACAGCCACCAATTTTACAGCAAAGACCAGCCTGGAAAAGGGACAAATGTGTCACATTTGGACCTGGGTGTGGAGTAGATTCCCAACAAGGAGGCAGCTAGGGCAGTGGCTCTGGGACCAGGCTTTGGGACCAGGCAGACCCAAAGTGGTTGGGGGCATGAAGGAGATGGTGTGGGTCACAAGGTTAGCTCAGCGCCTGGCTAATGACAATGTCTGAAACACGCTGAGGCCTCAGTGTCTGCAAGGGTATGTGTCCTGAGAACATGCTATTCACTAGCTCATTCAGACTGGTAAGGCACATTCTGCTATTATCCCCATTTCACAGGGGAGAAAACAGAGGAGCTGAGAGGTAACTTAGTCCTGGAAGGAGGATGGGAAACCAGGCCTCCGGCTTCAGAGTTTTTGTCTGGTCATCATTAGATGTGTTCCCCGGGGACCGGAGTCCTGGTATGATTGCCAGAGATCCCTCTCTGCCACTGAGACCACCCCGGCTTCTCCATCTGTCCCTGTAGGGACTGGAGCAGGTGCTCCCAGGGCCTTCCTGGCCCTGCCTCACTGGAGGATGTGCCCTGCTGGGGCCTCCTCGAGGCAGCCCCAGGACCAGCCCCTGTGGCTCCCACAGGCCAAGCCCCCGACTCCCAGGCTCCCCAGGCTGCGTCAGGCCCAGCCTCCTTCCAACCTGCTGAGCTACCAACCGGCCGTCGGGTGCCCCTCAGGACAGTCTCTTGGTGGTTTGGAAGGCGACCTCCAATTCCTGACCTTCAGACCTTGGTGGTCTTTGCTTGTGTACTGTTGTCATTTAAATTGATCTGCTGGTGGAACCCAGGTGAGGAAACCAAGGGCTCTGGGCCCCACGTGGCGAGCCTGAAACCCACAGCGAGGAATGCAGAGGCTTGGAACATTCTTCACCTTTCAGAAGTTTGTAGTCCATTGAGCTGTGTGGATGGGAAAAATCCAAACTCTGAAATATTTTAAAGAAGTTTATTCTGAGCCAAATTTGAGGACCATGACCTGGAGCCACTCCCAAGAAACCTTGAGCAAGTGGACTCGAGGTGGTTAGGTTACAGTTTGGTTTTATACATTTCAGGGAGACAGGGGTTACAGGTAAAGTCAT